>JAUTBT010002205.1:0-10228 GCA_032361225.1 Lepetodrilus schrolli
GGGAAGGTGATGGCTACATCGCTCTTCGCCACCTATTCTGCTTGGCTGCATTTTATTTGTATACGCAAATTGGGCAACATGCTACATTTTCCACATGTCCAACTGATTTTCAATATATAGAGGATCTTACATGAGTAATCATTTAATACTTAATTTATTAAACGAGTTGGCAAAACTGATATTATGCAGGCTCTGCCAAGCATAATATAATTTTGCCAACGAATTTAATAAATTCAGTAATATATGAACACGAATGTGAGATTCTATTTATCACACAACTGTAGAAACTATTGTAATATTGATTTTCAGTCACAAACACTAATAGGCAAATGTCTTGGGAATTGGGTTAAAGCACGCGGAAAAAAATAGTTCCAAGTAAATGTGTAAATATTAATAAATGTCTTTGCATATTTTATTGAAGATTTTTTTTTAAACTTCATAATTAAGTCCCAAGAAGCTCTAAAAGAGGTCCAAAAAGAATATGATATGAATACAATTATAAAAATCTGTTGTGTTATTGCACTAGTGAAAATATTAATATTTATAGCATGGGTTTATTGCACTCCCAAACCCCTATGTTATATGATAAATTCCTTTACACCGCAATTTAAAGCACATATGGTGTCCACTCCATTTGGCCCTTAAACCGACCTGATTTGACAGTGAAGTGCTATATAAGTAGGTGGATAAACTGTGGAGGTATTAAAACCTGCATTAATACAGCCATTAATGTTCCCCTTATAACTTTGGCATTTCATTTGGAAAGTAGTGAGCATGCAACTGACATTTTGGAGCATTTCTTTGCCCTGGAAACTGCATTCCATGGGTATGATATTCATACTTAATCCTAAATTGATCCTCTCGATTTGTTGCAGAGGTTAATGCAGACAGAATCTGCTGCTGGATTATGACTAACCCTGGCAATCTGGACAAGAGGGCCAGGTTTATTCAGATGACGTGGGGGCGAAGGTGCACCAAGGCGGTGTTCATCAGCTCTCAGACCAATACCACCTTCCCAACAATTGGCATAGACGTCCTGGAGGGTCGGAACCATCTGACAGAAAAGACCCTGGGTGGATATCATTACGTATATCATCACCATATGGACGATTGCGATTGGTTTTTTAAAGCCGATGACGACACTTACCTCATTGTCGAAAACCTACGTCGATTTTTGGCCGATTACGACACCAATAAACCCATATATTTTGGCCACCATTTCAAGACACTCGTTAAGCAAGGGTATTCTAGTGGTGGATCAGGGTTGGTTCTCAGCAAAGAGGCCTTGCGAAGGTTCGGAAGAGAGGGTCACGACCCTAAAGTGTGTCGCCAGAATGGTACAGCTGGAGATGCAGCTTTGGGGCAATGTATGCAGTCTCTAGGGGTAAAACTGCTCAACTCCACGGACAGTGAAGGAAGAAGCACATTCCATTGTTTTCCTCCCAGCACACATGTGGCAGGACGCTATCCAAAGTGGTATTACAGTTATGACGCCAATGGAGCGGCTAAGGTGAGAGGTGTTCCACGTGATGCACAATATGAAGCGCCATACCCTTTCACACCTCTCCTACTACACATATGCATTTACCGTAATTACCCTAATAATCAAAACACTCTAATAGTTCGAACACCTAAATTAATCGCTGAAATAAAATTAAAATCCGACCCTAAAAATAGGAACATAATAAAAAGAAATGGTCAAATTGTAATTTAATAATTATTCGAACGCAATCAGTTTTTGTGTGTTTTTATAAAAATCCATGATAAGATATTTTTTATAAGACACCGCAGTATCCTCCCATTTGTTACACATGCCATTTGCCACACACATTAAAACACCATAGGTCAGGGTTGATTGCACCACTACTCCCATGCCCTTCTACCAAGTATGCAATAATGGACTCATCTTCTATTAACATAAGATGCAAGAACGGTTACATATATTCACATCTTTAGTAGGCCAGCTAGATCTGAACTAATCACATCAAATTCCTCTTGTGTAATCCCCAATTAGTGGCATGTAATTAGTAAAACATTAGGCTAAATAAATAATAAAAGGTACGTGTATAGAATGATATATTAAATAACACTGTGGACAAACTCTAGCTTCACAACTCATTCACAAGATACACAAGATCTTGAACATATAATAGTACTCATGGTATACAAAGAATGATTCATATACGGGTGAATGAAATAAAAAATTAAAAAATAATACAAAATCCCATTAGTTAAAATGCCAAATTTGTAAATAGTGATTACTTTCAAATCAAAAAAAATTAATTTTTTTAAATGCAACCTTACAGAACACATTTTATGAGTATTTTAAACCAAACCACAAAAACACATGTCTTTTTTTAAGTGTTCCAATTTCAATAATTAATATAGTAATACACAGATAAAACTTAATTGAACATTATTCTTGATCATTATCTACTAAGTATACTTTGAATAATACCAATAAAAGTTTAATTGTTTATATTTCAGTATGAAATATCATTTAATATCTCAGCTCCCATTACAGGGGATAGTAGATAACCAATACAGTGTGTCTTACTTTTATGTTACAGGGTATAAAAAGCATAAGCCATTATCCGATCTCATTTCACTACGTGGGTGGACAAAAACAACTGGAATTAGACTTTTTCTTCTACCACATTAAAGTCGACAACAGCGGAATCCAATAATCCTCAAAGGATGGCGCGGCTACTCTGTATACTGAAGATGGCAACATAGAACTGTTAAATCAGACAGATATACAACATTGAACATTTCATATGGAAACCTATGTCTGCCACTTCTAACATATACTTCAAAGTGAGCATGGCAAGTATAACGTGACGTAATACACAGAAATTATCATGTGTTCATAATTCAATATATGACTGCATTCCTTTTACAAAGGTTGACAACATATTTTCCATTAGAGATCTCTCGTGAATTTTTACGGAAAATGGCGAATGGTCTGGAATGAGGATCTATTACAATTCATCAGTGTTGAGTGCTATACAGTTATTATTTACACAGCATATATAGAATCAGAATATATTTAGTTATTTCCCCATTACTCCAATAATTGGACCTAGATACAAGTTTCCATTATTTCATCATTCAAGACCTCTTACCCCATTGATTAGATATTGTGCTTTACCAAATAAAATGTTAACCCTCTCCATGCTGGAGGCAACAGGAGATGCCCTAACGAGCAGTGCTTGAACCTACATACATGATTAGTATGCTAATGAACAATAACATGTTCTTAGATGTTGAATTGAATTTATGCAGCAATTTAAATGTTGTATAGTTGTATCACCTTCTATGTAAATTCAGAGATAGTATTGAATTAGTGGTCTCTACACATATACAGAACAAAAGTGATGATAATAATGCCAAGTGAACGTACAAATGATGTATAATACACGGGATTCTGTTCCATTCTGCTGATTATTGCCAATACTGGAGATGGAGTGTAATATTTCACACCTTGCGGGAAATTCAAAGCTAAATATTGTATTCTGACAGTGCACGCGAAACAGTTCATTCAAAATATGATGTCTAGCAGACAGCAATACTTTGAATTTTTAACAAACGAGAAGAGAGAACGTGCATCGAGTCTTTGAACTTCCATCTACACAACTAGGATGATTTATTATAGACATCATTTTGCGAGGCGAGGCCGACCTAGACTGGTAGCATGTCTCCTGTATATTTTTGTTATTTTTATGTATTTTTATTTCCCAAAATTGTTTTTTACATATACTTTCTTCTTCTTTTTTTTTAGATAAAGAATATCTATAATATTTTTTTAATGCATCTCATTTTTTTTTTTACTATTCTATCACCGAACCCCTGTGTCTTGAATGTACAGTCAGTAAATTTCCATTGTTGTGTTTTATGACTAGATATTGAGCAATAACATTTAAATTAGAAGGTCTCAAAGGGATTATGGAAAAGCATGAAATCTACAACTCTTCTGAAAATGTGTTCAAATATTCGAATGCTGTTTTACTATTCGATTATTCGTAATTTAATATTCATTTGTGAATATTTGAATATTCTTTTCGCTCTAATTATTAAATGTGCTATTCTATTTAAATGGATATTATATTCAGTGCTCCAGATAATATTGTTCAGTTGCGCATTTTCTCACTTATTGAACGAATTGAATATTGCCCGCCTGTTCCGTTTGCAATTCAATTGTGCCGATTTGGGGATTGTTGAGAATCCTAGATTTATACTCCCCAGGGAGTTGAGAAGGAACATTGAGTGCACACTGATCCATTGACCTTTGATAATAATGTGGCACTTTGAGCATGCCTTAGGGAGTGGATTTTACACATTATAAGTAGCCATTATTATTATTACAGACAGTAGTCTTTGATTGAGGGCCGAGACTAAAGTAGCCTATACAAGTTTACCCTTGCAAAGCACTATGGGATTGGCAAAATGGCTGTCTTGATATAAATTTCAAAAGTCATTTATAGGTCGAAATCAACAGTTTTTCAATGGATTTAATTTAATGTGTGTTGTAGCATTAGCAGCATGTTTGTGAAGTATCACTGCATATTTTCCCATTTTGAGCACCATTTACTTCTAACATACATTGATGGGCTGGACATGATCTCACAATCTCCATTAAAGGCTAATGCTAAACTAGTGGCTGACGTTTATCTAGTGGACAAACTACAGAGCTACACTAGTTTGGTGGTCGCATGCTCATTTTGCCGACTTGGAATCACATCATTTTTAGTGCCAAATGTCTCAAGGTCATTGTCCTTTAACGTCTTGTTATACTTTTCAAGGTCAGAATAAACATCCAAAAGTTTACGAAGTCTCTCTTTCATTTCCGGGACACATTGGCCAGTTTTTGCCGAAATGATGAATATATCATCAAACTTCATTATATTGGAAGGTCGAAGCTCAGGCCTAACTTCATTCAAGCTTTCTGTAAACAGAAAAATAAATAGGATACAATAGTATGGAATTTCCATATGAAGGCATACAAGGCATACAATTTAAAGGCATACAATCAGTTTGTTGACATATTTCATGGTCAAACATAATTTACCTGAAAGTATGTACATTTCATTTGTCGACATAAGTATATTTGTTTCTGTAAATAGTTCTTTATTACTTTATGATATATATGTACATTATTTATGTAAATACACAGGAGTGGATTTAGTAAGTTGGACAACTTTTTTCCAATCCTTTTCTGATGAATAAGATACGTTTAAATCAATCAGAGTAACCAATATCGTAACATGGAATTTTCTCCATACCCTGCAGGTGTGGACGAAAAAAAATCCATAACATTAAAACGCACCCATAATTGCATCACTTGATGTTATGGGTTGTTTTTTGTCCCCACCCAGCAGCGTACAGAGAAAATACCATTTTACGATATTGGTTGCTCTCTGGCATTCCCCCGACTATACCCATATAGACAGTCTCTTATAGCCAGCAGGGAAGACTAGGAATGCTGAGCTAATTGATATTGTAGCTGAGCAAAAAGGCGACACACTGACTAGGGGTGTGTTCAGCCTACACTACTTCTCACTACATCATAACATGTAGAACTATGGGAGCCGTTCAGCCAGCATACGTCGTACTATATAATACTACTTTACACTACAGGTTTGGACTCCAAAGTTTGTTTTTTTGGAAAACCAAAAGTATGCAGTGAATGGACTGCATAGTGAATGGACTGCATGCACGCACACACATTGATTTGCTGCTATCTTGCTTCGAACCTGTTGTACAAACCACTAATTGGTAGTGCAGCCTGATGTTGCCGCACTCATCTGTTAGCTTAGCAACAAAGCAACACTTTGACCTGGTAGATTAACAACAAGGAAACACACTGACTTGGTAGCTTAGCAACAAGGCAACGCACTGAACTGATAGCTTATCAACAAGGCAAAACACACTGACCTGGTAGCTTAGCAACAAGGCGACACACTGACCTGGTAGCTTAGCAACAAGGCGACAGACTTCCTCCGCCTGCACATGACTGCCGGTAATATCCGTTTTGTTGAGGGCCAGGACGGCAGGCTTCCACATGAGGTCCTCACGATACAACTCCAACTCCTACAGGAGGAGCAGCAATGTTAGAGTCCAGGCCATCATTTCTCGAAGCTCTCATATCCACTATGAGACCATAGCACTCTCATAAGTGCACGACCACTATGTATAAGAGATCGGCCATCTCAAATTCATTATTTGTAATATACATGATATACCAGGGTTGCATTCAATGGACAATACATATGCATATGTATTCTATGTAGTACTACACGAGCCATTCAGTGAGCAATACATATGTATGGATACATTTCGGGCTTGGACCGCATAGCGTTTGGTATGAAAACCCAAAGCAAGAAGCAAATGGACTGGATGCATGCGCAAACTGATTTCCTGCTATTTTCCTACTAACCCGTTCAGCGAACTACTAGATGTAGAGAAAAGTATTGTATTACAATGTATTGTATGTATTGTCCATTGAACGCAGCCCTAGTCTGCATGTGAATAATTATAGTTTTCATGTAATTTTTACTAGCTATTGTATACTGCTTCATAAATTTCAGTATCTACATTTGAATATTTGTATAGTTTTCATTTTATTTTGACTGATATTGTATGCTTTGCTTCATATTTTTCAATATCCTGGGTCTACATTTGAATATTTGTATAGTTTTCAAGTTATTTTTACTGATATTGCATCCTTTGCTTTATATTTTCCAGTAACATAACTATAACACAAACAAGATAGACTAACATAAAATTACAATAATGACAAATTACATCATCGATACATTTCTACTACTTCTTCTTGTTGTCTATTCACAAGATACCCTATCAGCACCACCATTATTAGAGCATCCAGTAAATGCAGGAACAACTTCAACTATCATTGATGAATATTTCCAGTTGAAACAAAACCAGTTACATGGTCAACGTCAGATATGCCAAACATCAAGAGACCATGTATGCAATATTCCAATATTTATTTTCTTCTAATCTTTGTGAGACATTGGAAATGGGCGAAACCTTAGAGCAATGACGTTAAACTCCATAATCCTGATTCGTATGCATTCATTTAGTAATAAAATCGAGGATATTGATTGACACGATGCATCTATGTTGCAATATTTGTGACAGTTCTCTTGATATACATGAAGTAGCCTTTGTTCCACAAAAGCAATCAAACACATCTTTGCATATGTTGCAAGTATTTCCACAACAGTCACTTGTGAGTCATGACATGTTTGGTGTCCAGCACTAGAGGTGCATCCCTGTCAAAATATCTTCCCAATTCCCTGCATGGCATCAGTCATCTAATACATCTGAAGAATTGTACGAGGACCAGTGTTCTGTTCGTGGTGTTGGGCGTCTTTCATTCACTGAGCCTTGGAAATTATATTCTAATTTTCTGACACCTGTCGATCTGGCCTAGAAACACTCCATTGACGGAGAGTAGTATATAATATCAATCTGGCAACACCTCCACATTTGATTAGTTCATTTTGCTTTGGAGCCTGGTCTATTCCCACAGCTCTCCCACCCGGTATATTACCAATAAGCAATTTAATATGGCGGCCATTTTGATTTCAAAATGGTGGCCCTCACATATTGATTGTAACATTATTGGAATGTATGAAGCTGTGTATACTACCAATAGTCAAAATAGCACTAAAACTACACAACTATCCACATGCAAACCCAGTATATTGCCAATAACGAATTTTGGACAGCAGACATTTTATATTTCAAAATGGCAGTCTTTACTGGACATAATAGTAATAGCTCTACTAATAGATATGGGAGCTTCGTGAAATAATACCCAGTCAGTCATCTCTTCTAATCTTCTCAACAGTAAACTTTGTCCATAATAATATAAAGATTCTAACCCTTTTCAACAGTATGGACAATTCGATTTTATGAATCATTATTCCACATTAGACATTGAAATTATCAAGTCCAATATTTGTTATTGAAACTCATTTATTTAATGCATAATGCCTCATAACAGAGTCCCTTAAAAGTATAGCAATCTGCAGTATTAAAAACAGACACAAATAAATTTTATTTAATTATATTCCCCAAAATGTAATGACCATTTTGTAAAGTCTAGAACACAAATATTTATTTGTAAAATTTACAAAAGGAAGTTGACGGGAACATGTGGTTGTTTTTTGCTGTAATGTCAACCAACACAGTTTCTAAATTAATTACTTGAGAGTATCTAGAGGGAATGTGAAATCTTAAAGAGTCACAAATGAATTCAATGCACAAGTTTGGATACCTCAGGTAGCTTCACAAAGATTTGACAAGCATTTCAAAGGAAAATTTCTGGCTCAGAATGTAATGTTTGCAACGTGTAATTGCCTATACAATACGTCAACATAGAACTTTTACCTTGATAAGAAGAAGGACAGTTTCGAAGGCAGTTCTATGAGGGTATTTTATTCCCAGCTGAAATCCTCCAATGTCTACCAAAAACAGCAGCAGTTTGGTTCGCTCCACGTGCTTCAGGAACTTGTGTCCCATCCCAAAGTTAACATGGGCACCTTCTATCAGGCCTGGCAGGTCAGCCATTGTAATCTGCAATACAGCTCTAGCATCTAGTTCAATTCCAAGTAAATGCATTTGTTTGGTTAACGTAAGAACTTTATTCAATCAACTACTTACTCTTCATGTCCAACAATTTATCAATATTTTCATATTTAATTGAATTCATTGACAAGAAGAAATACATACTAGCAAATGAGAACCTTGTTGGTTGATTATTCTACACAATATTGTACGACTAACATAGATTACAATGTGTAAATAACCCAGATTGAGTAATTTGGAGAAAAGAGAAGTAACTGTAGACTGCAATCTGAAATGAAGTTACTTCACAAAGTAGGCCCTCTATATTTGGGTTCATAAATTGATGCTCTGACACTTTACTACCCCACCAAAAGTGTTAAACACAGCACACCAGACTGATGACGAACAGCTGTATAACAGACCTGTCTGTGATCAGGATACATCATGGTTCCTATCTGTGGTCTGATCGTGGTGACTGCAATATGAGACATACATCTCTGTATAGTAGAATCTTCTAATCAGTAATAATGAATATACTAACAGCTGGTAAATGTTGCTAGTTGCAATGATAAAACAAACAGCATTTAGTGCCACAGTAACAGCCAAGTCATGCAATCCAGCATGATAGCTCACAACAGAAATGACTCATTCTAAATATATATTCCCTGTGAAGGATATAGACAATAACCCACGAGGTACAGTTATTTCATAGATTAGCATGTCCTGGCCTAGTTCAGAATAAGGGGCCGTAACTCTTCCACAACGCTGAAAACGCGAGAGGGACCCTTGTTTTACGGGCTGTGGCTAATTACACATAGGGCAAAGAGAAGAAAAACTGAAAGGTCACTTCAGATGGAACTTCAGAGGAGCCGCCACCGAGTTGGTGAGCCGAATTTGAGCTATCTGTCAGCAATTTATTGCAGTTTTAAGATTTGTCTTCAGTTAAAAACATAATAATAGGTGGATGGTACCCTTTATTTGTTTGTTTTTAGATGTTTTGGTATTCCTAGATAATATTAACAAAGATAAACATTCAAATTAACCACAGAATGCAAGCGAAATATGCTTTTGATCACATGTGGGAGTGTATTCAGGGCAGACAACTTGTATACAAGTTTGGTAGTTGGCATGGTGTTATTGTAGTTATTTATATCGTTTGCCATTATTACTCTAATTTATTGTTAGTTAGTTATATTTAATGACACTGTCCAATGTAATATTGTTATATTATAATTAATTTCAGTACAAGTATTGATGCATGGTAATGTCAAGGCAAGAAAGGCAAATATTTAAGAAAAGTGATCTTATATTAAATTAAGATAATAATGATGTTACGGAAACTTCTCAACATGTCCCATACTTGAGAATAAAATTATGTAATTTAATAACCAGGTTATTGGGAGGTGGCAGATATTATCTCTGATTAATATATTTTTTTACATTTTATAGTTTCTTTCCTACATTTTCATCTAGACTCTACATCAAGTTATTTTGTCATCTAAAAACAAGGAATATTGATTAAATTGATACTCAATTTTAATTGGGGTTTAACGTCACTTTCAAGATTCTTTCACTAATATCACGACATGTCAGTTTAGGGCAGGAGGAAACCCGCAACATCCGTAGCGCTGAA
>JAUTBT010002206.1:0-10227 GCA_032361225.1 Lepetodrilus schrolli
ATGACGTCACACATGGTCAGAGCTCCCTAATTTGCATAGTTATTAGTCAGGCAAAGTAGCATGATACACGAAATATCTGTATAATTGCTTGTTCTCAAACTTACTTGAATTGCATTCTTATTACTGGTTATTTCAAGGCAATTTGGTAAAATGTTTGCACATAATATATGGCAAAATTAGGAATATTTTGGAGAAAAAATGGCAAAAACAGTGTAAATAATGTCCATATTCAACTGTCCATTAGATGATAAATCTATCTATTGCAATTCTTATTTGTTGATGTAAATGGACGTTTGCGTACAATGGACATTTGTCGCGTATACTTGCATTATGCTTGACTTGGTTAGATGATGTTTGACTAATATTTTTGCATGAGAAGTCAAATCACATCCAACATTAAGCATAGACTGTATTGTGATTGGCTGACGGAAACTGTCAATAACTGGGAGACTGACAGTGGGTTCTGACAAGCCTACGATAAGAACTGTCTGTGAGCTTTGAAAGCTCCTGGTCCTTCACCAAAACTCCTGTAATAATTTTGTCTGTCTAGCAGAGAGAGTGTGAAAACATTCTAGTGGACATTGATGCTAGGAGTGGGCTTAGAACTCAGGACTTATCATGTACTGTCTGTCTGTCTAGCAGAGAGAGTGTGAAAACATTCTAGTAGACATTGATACTAGGAGTGGGGTTAGAACTCAGGACTTATCATGTACTGTCTGACTGTCTAGCAGAGATAGTGTGAAAACATTCTAGTGGACATTGATGCTAGGAGTGGGCTTAGAACTCAGGACTTACCATGTACTGTCTGTCTGTCTAGCAGAGAGAGTGTGAAAACATTCTAGTAGACATTGATGCTAAGAGTGGGCTTAGAACTCGGGACTTTTCGTGTACTGTCTGTCTATCTGTCTGTCTGTCTGTCTGTCTAGCAGAGAGTGTGTGGAGGCAGTGGGAGGTGAGAAGAAGAACACTGTGGGCACCTCCTCCAACTACTCCTCAGACGTCTGCCCCTCCCAGTCATCCAGCAGCGGCAACGTCACCTTCAACTTCATCTTCATCATGCAAGAAGGACGGATATCCAGCAACACCAAGCGCAAATACAAGTCACAGGTCAGGAAGATTTTAGAAAAATCCATTGAATTTTGGTCCGTTACTTTTACACAGAACAGGTAGCTCAGGCCCCAAGATTAGGAAACTTTCTGAGTACAAATTCATGCTCAAACTCAAATTTTATAAGGGTATTTTTGAACAAGACTTTTGAATTGTACTCAAAAGAGATTCGTAATACCAGGGCCATGGGCCAGGTCACATTCGATTTGATGATTTATTTGTCTGCATGAACAGGTGGTAGTACAGTGGTAGAACGTTGGAATTCAGAGCCAAAGGTTCAAGGTTCAAATCCCGCCCCGTGGGCCTGGCATCAATGTTCGCGAAAGTTACCTTTCTGACGCGATATTGATAGGATGCGATGTCTGTAGAGTAGCAATGCAGTTATCATCCTTGGTCATGTCAGTACCAGCCGGTGCTCGCAGTTTTACTGCAACATTCAGCGCTACGGATGTTGCAGGTTTCCTCCTGTCCTAAACTGACAAGTCTTGATATAAGTGAAAGAATCTTGAAAGCGACTCTAAACACCCCAATTCAAAAAAAATATATCTTTTAATTTGTCTGCATATTATATTCAATAAAATAGTCAAATATTGATAGCATTCAGGATATGGAGCACAAATAGCTGGTTGAATAAAAAAGATATATGCAAAGGCAAATCAAATCTTTATTTTTTTCAAATTTGACCATCTGGTTGTGATTCATGCAATGTAGTATTTTAATTTCAACTTTCCAAATGTTACAGATGGGTGGAAAAGTTAATTCCACCCTATCATGGCTGCCAGGAAAGTCTCACACTATCATAGCAGTGGAACTCACCAAGTCTGTGCTCAGTGTCATCGTGGCATACCTGGAGGTTAGTTCTGACTAGGGGCGGGTGATAGCGCAATGGTAGAACGTTTGGACTTCAGAGAAAAAGGCCCTGGGTTCAAATCCTGTCCCAGGAGCCCAGCATCAGTGTTCACGATAGTTAGGTTTCTGATGCAATATTGATAGGATGCGCTGTCTGTAGAGTGGCAATGCAGACAGCATCCTTGGTCTGTCAGTACCAGCCAGTGCTCGCAGGTTTACACCTTCTCTTTCAGTCAAGACCAGCTTCACATGTAGACAAGATTTGGCTGAAATATTTGTGTATATTGTGTGCAGTTGTCATCTATTTTAGTGCAAAATTTGATATTTATGCATATCTATGCATTGGAATGTACCATCATTCAAACATGTAGGGTAAAGCACATAGATAGACTGAGAAGTGAAATAATGTAATTAATGTTGTTTTTGTTTTTTGCTTGATACATTTTCAGGTAAATGAATCTGAAGCTGACTTTGATGCTAGTATTTCTTTTGTCATTGAGAAGTGAGTGCTTTATCCTGTAAAGTTATCGTTTTAATCTAAAAATGCACTGAGAGTAGAAGAGAATAAATATTGAAAAATATCTGCTCATATTCATGGGTGCACAGGTTTTTACAAACTTAAATTTATCGTATAACCCCCGAGACCAAAGGTCGAGGGGTGTATGAGAAATTTCAGCTCATAAAAATCTGTATGCTCCGGAAATCATGCTGCTAATGAATTTATGTGAATATTCATGCAGAATGTTTTCTAACATATGAGTCAAGGGTGACATTCCTTTGACCTGTGCAAAGTGTTTGTACTGGCAAGGTACTGCAGACCGCACAGGAAAAGTGCAGTGACTTCACCACATCAAACGCAACTCTTTGCTGCCATCTTGCTTGTGCAAGACGTGTGCAAGTCATTCCTTTCACTCAGTACACCGTACTGGAGTGACGTCACCTGTCTGTCTGAGAACACTTCGCGCAGCTCAAAGGAACAGGACCAAGGGCAGATGCCATGACATCACAGTGATCAGTGAGGTCACAACTTTTTACTACAGCCAAACCTGGGTGTAGGACTTTTTCCAGGACACCTTTCAACCAATCAAATCGCTATAATTGTCACATATTTTGGATAATGTTTATTTCTTGTTTTCATTACTAAGATAAATCTTCATGTGATTGTTTTATTCTAAATGAGTGCTTCCTCATAGAATTATTTTTTTCTAAATACTCTTATTTATATTTGCAGTTGGTGGTTACAATAAAAAAAAATACATGTATATATATATAATCAAATCTTCCATTTCAGGCAACTTCAACACAAAAAATACTTAATGAAAATATTTGGAGAAATACATGATTTGATGTTTGAAAAAAGGTAAGTCATGAGTGGAAATTTGTTTTCTAAATTTCTAAATTTTATTTTATTTATCTTAGTCCCTTATCTTAGAATGTGTTAATTTTTCATTTTTTAAAAAACTTTATTTTATCTTTGTCCTACATCTGGGAATGTTTTAATGTTTCTTTTTTTTTCTCATGTTTCAGATTAAAATTTATCATTCTATATGGACTGAAAGATGACAGTGTCAAGTTTATTGCATGAAATAAAAACATTTTACATAATCCGCAGATATTTTCTCAGGCAATGTGACAGAACTTACAGCATCAAGCTTTAATGTGATACAGACCAATCATTGTTTTGCCCTTTACTTGACATATCTTTCATTAACATGCATTTATCATTAATGAAAGTGCGTATTTAATGACAATTATTCCCTGCATCATCATGGGCATTGAGATTCTGCATCAATCAACTAAGACTTACAATGAAGAAATTAAAGGTGATATTTGTATAATGTCAGTATCATTGTCTTGTCCTTCGATGAATGTGATAAAAGTCATGAATATATTGAACATTTATTTACAGCAGTATTAGTGATGCTAGATACATATACACTGTTTCATATGTATAAATGGCTAGGATTATTCATGTATAATCAATTAACCAATATGTGATACTTATGCAAAAATGTATATGAAATATGTGTCCAAATGTTTTGTATGAAAATGTATCATGGTGCTGTTATTGTTAAATATTCAGTCAAGTATTGTCAACAATTGTTTCTTTAGTCCTAAATATTCTTGCCAAGTGCTATCAAATGTCTTGTTTCCAAACAAAATCCAAGTTTCATTGTGTTAATGTGTGCTGATGTCAATTAAAGAAGTGGGGAGAAAATTATTACATTTTTTTGTCATTTCAGTAGCTAGGAAAATACAAATAATTATGATAAAATACATAAAGGATTCTTCACAATAAATTTCCCCATGAAATACTAAATAAGTGCAAACAGTTCCAACTCCCAAATCTGTCTCAGTCCTGCAAAGACCAATGTTTGATCAACTGTGCCTACATATCACCATTCTAGTCAATAGGTCCCCATTTACTGACATCACTGTCTCAATGCCGGGGTGGGTGGTAGCGCAGTGGTAGGACAGTTGGACCGACAAGGGAGAAGCGAGATCAGTCAAAGACACAAGGTTCACCCAGACACAGACTGCAAACTAAACTGAATGTAGACGCGTGTCGTTTAGGTGGTAAAATCCAGCCCCGGGGGCCCGGCATCAATGTTCGCGAAAGTTACCTTTCTGACGCGATATTGATAGGATGTGATGTCTGTTGAGTAGCAATGCAGTTGTCATCCTTGGTCTTGTCAGTACCAGCTGGTGCTCACAGGTTTACTGCAACATTTAGCACTATGGATGTTGCGGGTTTCCTCCTGCCCTAAACTGATAAGTCGTGATATGTGAAAGAATCTTGAAAGCAACTCTAAACCCCAATCAAAACAAAAATCTCAATGCCATGGGGAATATACAGCCCAAGCAGATTTCCAATGTTAGGTCAGTATTTTTGTTACGATCTATAAGATAGTTGTCCTAATAAATCATAAAGGTGTTTAAAGCATAGCTAAATTATCTCTATCTTTAGTATAGTCTGCAAAATGAAGTTTTGGTTGAGATGTGTGAAATATTTATTTTCCAGAAATATTTATATACTTATCTTATTTGATTGCATGCTCAAAATGTACCTTTTCCAGACCTGCCAACTGCTACGCTCATATGAGTTTTGTTACGCTGATGTCAAAATTGCTACGCTCAGTACAAATACGTCATCAACGCATATTTTATTAACAATGTTAATTAGCTGGAGGTTATCGAAGCTCGTTGAGTGGGGCTGCTGTAGTTCAAGCAATATACAAGCCACTGTATACAGCGTATTTAACTGGAAACCAGTCTCACTAATCAAAGGGTTCCCGCGGATCCTTTAAAAGTCTTAAATTTAATAATCAATTTTCAAGACCTTGAGAAGTATTAAATAACGTAGCTTTCTGTTGAAAGTATTTCTTTAAGGTCTTAAATTTGAACGAAGGTTTGTTCAGACCAAACGTGATTATCCCAATGATTAACATTGCGATTTCTTTGAGCAATTGTCTCCGTACAGAAACCTCAGATGTGTACAAACCAAAATCAAGCGGGAATGTGCTTTGCGATAAAAGCTTCTCAAACCGACTTCTTCCCAGACCGATTCCAGTGCACTTTTTCTTTTTTGTCGAGGTTGTATAAAACGATACAGAAATTATGTACGTTTTTCTCTCTCCACAAATGTAATCCACCACGTGCTTTTTCAGCCAGTATATTGTAGTGAACATCGCATACAACAGGATCCTGCAGCGATGTTAAACTCCATAATCACTCTCACTCACACAACAGGAATCTATGCGATTGGACGTCGGTATTTTCTGTAAGAACCTTAATTTAGTCAATATCCAGACTAGATAGTCGAATTTACGCAAGATTAGAACCAATGGGTCTTATGGGGAGGGAAAATTAAAATTTAGTTGGGCAAGCAAACCAACTTAACGGCCGACATTTGTAGTCTCTGGGCAACCATGTAGAATGTTTAAACTACTATATTTTTCAAATTGAATGTCGCCAACGAATTTACAGAATACACTAACATTAGATAGTTTTACTAATGTGTGTGTTCATGTGTAGCATGTGTTCATGAACAGCAATTCAGTCGCACGCACTGCTGAGGAGCTCGATGATGTATAGACTTTGTGTATATACTTTGTGCGTAGCTATAAATATTCATGTTATTAAATATGAAAATATTGAAAACCAGTGGGATATGCTGAAAATCTAGCTATTTGCCAAATATACTTGTGTAGACATCAAATGTACATACTTTCAGGTAAAAATATGTTTGACCATGAAATATGTAAACAAATCAGTGTTATTATGACTTTAATACAGAAAAAAACCGATGTGTAAATATTGCAGTCAATCCTTATAAATAAATTACTCAAAAAATGAAGCTACCTCATCATTTACGTCGGAGGAGGTATATGACAATCATAGACTGGTTTCGTGATCCGTTTGCGTTGAATGTTGTGGAGTTACCTTCCTTTAAGTAGATCTTTTGTGGAAGTGGCCTAAGGAATTTTTGTTCCGTCAAGATATGAACGCAATTTTTGGGGTCACGTGGACCAATCAGATTACCAGATTCACTGTAGATTTATTAATATGATATTAACAGCACTCATTTTAAGCTGTCAACATTGCTTCATTTACAACACAATGTCGGACCAATTTTGATACAGATTGGCTAAATATTGGTTATTATTGTTACCAGCCAACTGAATTATTTGTTTCTGTTGGTGAAACATTCCAATAAGCCAGCTTAAGAGTTTTGAATACCATAAAAGCACAACTACTACAGCTGTTTTTGGGTTTTTTAGGTAGGGGTGGAGAGGTCCACAGAAATTATCATAAATAACTATACTAAAAGAAATATAAGATTTATGCAAACATATCATGAGATTATATTAGTTTCTTCCTTTCTCATAGATTGATGAGATTGTACAATATATTTGTAGAATGCTGTTCTTATCATGTCATTACTTGTATATTAATATTTCATAAACGATAATATACATCAGTTGTATGTTGTGTTCTGTTTGAGAGAGGAAAATATTATATCCCAAATGAGTATCTTTGCCTTTCTGGAATCAATAATATCTTGTATGCTAATTCTTCACAACATTTTTATATTTTTAATTGGGGGTTTAGAGTCACTTTCAAGATTATTTCACTTATATCACGACTTCAGTTTAGTGCAGGAGGAAACCCACAACATCTGTAACACTGAATGTTGCAGTAAACCTGCAAGCTTCGGCTGGTACTGACAAGACCAAGGATGATAACTGCATTGCCATTCTACAGACATCGCATCCTATTAATATCGCGTCAGAAAGGTAACTTTCGCGAACATTGATGCCTGGCACGCGGGGCTGGATTTGAACCTGGAACCTTTGGCTCTGCAGTTCAACATTTTACCACTGCGCTACCACCCACCCCACAAGATTTTCATTATCTTTGATGAAGTAAACTGTCCATTTATTTATAGTTTCACCTGACATTGAAAGAAATCAAAATGAAAGATACATTATTTTAATCATGAAACCATACATCCAATGAAAATGAATTTGCTGCAACACATAAGCAAGCAGAGGTGATGCAACTTGCAGTACACAGTTAACAATCTGAGAGATATGTCCATATGTATTCTTAATGACAGAACCTAGATGTGCTCACTTCTCATCGCCATACATATTCAGTATGGAATCGGCATAGTTTTCACAGGACAAACATTAATGATGTACATGTAATTGTAACCTCCATGCTTTGCTAGTCTTTCTCGGCTATTGCTGATAGATGGACATCAATCTGCTGCTCTGTCAATACTCTGCAACAATAAACAGCCAGACAAACAATGAAAATACATCATTAGAGGTTCACAGAACAATTGGGATACCGATATGTAACGCAAAATATAAATTGAACAATATCATGTCATACTTTTGTAGCACAGTGTCATATTGCATTATTATATTCCATGTATTAGGGTTTGTTTTTTTTTAATTGGGGGGTTTTGAGCCGATTTCAAGTTTCTTTCACTTTTATCTTTATCACGACTTAGGGCAGGAGGAAACTCGCAACATCTGTAGCACTGAATGTTGCGGTAAACCTGCAAGCACTGAATGGTACTGACAGACCAAGGATGATAACTGCATTTCCACAGTACAGACATCTGCATCATATCATGATCGCGTCAGAAATGTAACTAGCGAATATTGATGCCAGGCTCCCAGAACTGGACTTGGGTTCAGGTCCAAACAATCTACCATTGGGCTACCACCCACCCTACCAACATTATTAGATGTCCACAGAATAACTGGTATACCGATATAATGCAAAATAAAAATTGAACAATATGTATCTATTTTTTTATAGCAGAGTCATATTGAAGTAAAACATTTCATACCTTTCAGTAGTAATATGTTGTGATATTTTCAAATAAAAACACGAGTTTTACCTAAAATGAGGGTTCTCTTTAGTGACAACTCCAACTTCTACTTCTGTGGCTTTGAAATCGGCCGACAGCACTGTGGATAAACATGTGATTGCAATCTGAAAAAGAAAAATTGACATTTCATTGCATGGCCATGAAAGACTATTAGTTATCAGCGTGCTTTCTGGGGTGTACAGGTTTTTACAAGCTGAAATTTCTCGTATACTACCCGGAAAAAAAGGTCAATGTACAATTTGATGGCTGCTGCAATGACGTAAACTTTTACAGTACCTCCTAAGGTCAAAAATGGGTGTATGTCTTTTACCAGGATACCGCTCAAACAATCAAATCACTAGAATTATCACATATTTTGGATAAAAGTATTCTCAGAAACAGTTGCGATGTCCTCTTGGTCATTTATAACACCTGTGTGTTGAGATCCGAAGAAGTCCACACTTTATAGATATTAACCACTAACCTAACATTAAACATGATTCTTCATTCTACCATTCAACATGATTCAGCATTTTACCATTCAACACGATTCATCATTCTACCATTCAACATGATTCAACATTCTTGCAGGCAATGCACATTAAACTGGACATGAAGAAGTTTGAACACTGCCAGATCATTTGGACAAACCAAATCCTGGCCCAGAGATTACAAAAAATTTGAGTACAGTTTCACACTCTTCAGTTTTGTTCGCAAATCCCCATATAAAATTTCAGCTTTAATATGAAATTGTACCCAAAATGTCTTGTAATCTCGGGACCAGACCTGCATTTCACAATAGATTGTACTGTATTCCTGGCCGAAATCATGGCACATGCCATGCTGATACTCTACCAGACTACGATACAAGCCTCACTTCACACCCAGACTATTGGTGCAATCCCAAACCCAGGCCAGAATGCAACTCTCGATAGCAATCTAAACACACCTCGGCTGCTTCATTGTAGGTGAAGTCCTGCTTCTTCTTGATCTTCTTCTCCAGGAAGCTGTTGGCCTCCAGCTGTTTGACCCCAGCTGATGTGGCCTTGAACCCACTGTAGTA
Source organism: Lepetodrilus schrolli (assembly GCA_032361225.1). NCBI lineage: Eukaryota > Metazoa > Mollusca > Gastropoda > Lepetellida > Lepetodrilidae > Lepetodrilus > Lepetodrilus schrolli. The sequence goes on from JAUTBT010002206.1 coordinate 9,408, forward strand.
GCCTGCGGGGTCGGTCTTCAGCACCTGAGGGCCTCGATCGTCATCGTGTCCGATCAAGATCATACCTGGAAGGCAATGGCAGCTTCCATGGAGATTTGGTTTCAGAATGATTTCGTTCATTTAACATTCGGCCAACTGGAAACAGCCAGATTCCAAATAGATCTGTCGTTATTTAATTATTTTGTTAATTGGGGTTTATAGCTGCTTTCAAGATTCTTTCACTTACATCACAGCTTGTCAGTTTAGAGCAGGAGGAAACCCACAACATCTGTAGCGCTAAATGTTGCAGTATACCTACTGGTACTGACGGACCAAGGATGTTTACCCAAGAAGTTTAGAAGAACGAACTGCTGCCATTTTTTATAATGCATTGTTCCACTTTATTTCGATGATCACACCATGTGTCTAGTGTTGTAGCAAAATCCCCAAAACAAAATTAAGATTGAAGTGCAGTACGTACAACAGCCAAGTGGTCTCATTTCTGCACTCTGAGTGTAGACCTGGTTGATGTCAGCGATACGTTTACACAGCATGTCGATGGGGATCTCGTAGCCATACGTGTACTTCCATTTGGCCGCCTCGTAACGTGCCCTCTGTACCTGAGACCTGCTGTCAGCTGAAACAATGAGGGACAAGCAATTAAATGGGTAAAGCAAGGACTGGTCGGCTCGGAATCAGAATACTGTGTCTGAGTGGGATATCCATGTTCTATCTATGGCATGATATTCCAGTGAGCTAGCACTATAAAAATGGTGGAAATCCAGACTAGTACAAGCAGTACATATGCATGCAAGCCATGATGTGAGTGAACAAATCTTGA
>JAUTBT010002207.1:0-10227 GCA_032361225.1 Lepetodrilus schrolli
CTATATATACACGTATATATATATACACGTATACACATTGTTAAACTAACTCCATAATGTTAATACGGGACCTTTAACCTAGTCATTGTTCAGGTCAAACTTTGGTCCAAATTTCAAGAATGGGTTCTAGATCCATCTTCAACATGAAATTATTCTAACCTTCTTCAATGTAGATGTGGCTGCTATTCTATTCTTTTTCTGTGATGTTCGAACAGCCTGATGATGTTGATACGTCAAATAATCCAATAGGTGGAGATGACATGTTTTACCATGGACATAACTATGTCTTCCAAAACTCCACCCTCGGGAGAGAGTATCTGAAGTACACCGAGTCCCTGAGTTTGCAACGGGTGTTAGGTGTCCTGTTCCAGGATCCTAGCAAAATCCTAAGAGGATCACCTCGGGTGTCCTGGATTATCTTTGAGCATCCACGTTAGGTGTCCTAACCATTTTTTTTGCTGGGTGGGGATAATCACGGCAGCAAATGTCCAGGAAAATCTCAGAAGTACAGGACTATGTACAGCACTATGAACGGCCGTGGAACTGACAAGTCGGGGAAAACTAAGAGGATCGCTTTTCTTTGACGACTGCCTGAAATTTGTCTGCGAATAAGGCTACGCTTGAGAACAAGACATCTGAGGTACGAGATGACAACTCGCCGAAATATGCCTGAAATAAAAATCCAGAATATTATTTCACTGTCAACGTCTACTAAAGGTAAAACAAAATAGAAAAATACAATAATGGAGAAAAAAACAAAAAACAAAAAAAAACAACCTATAATATAATAACGTACCAACGAACAAAATAATATATTTATGAAAATCTATTTAAAATGTATGTTAATATAATAATTAAGGTAAAACTATACTTTATACGTCATATGATACATAGAACTGACAAGATAAGTTTGTGAAGAATTTAGATCAATACTACAAGAAAGCATCAAAGAAGTTTCATGGCAATTTCTTTTCGATTTTTTATATTGATTTTTTAAACTTATTTTTTGTTGTTGTTGAAATATTGCCACGAAACGTCTTAGACATGAACTCGCATCCAATATACTGTAGATACTCACAAGTATAGATAGGTATCTCTTGTCCAAGTCAGAACATCTAACGCATAACTTCTCTAACTTCCTATCGTACTCAGTGATGAAATTCTGGAAAAATTTACCACATAGGACATTCAATTACAACCTACTGTGTATATTTCATACGTTTCAATGTCAACATAATCGTTAAAAATACATTTAAAGTTTATTTAGAACATATTTTACATTGTCATACAGTACTGAATTACAAATCTGAGTTTTTTGTTTGTTTGATTTTATGTTTGTTTTGAATTGGAGTTTAGAGCCACTTTCAAGATTGTTTCACTTATATCACGGCTTGTCAGTTTAGGGCAGGAGGAAACAGTAAATCTGCGCGTACCGGCTGGTACCGACAAGACCAATGATGATAACTGCATTGCCACTCTACAGACAGCGCATCCTATCAATATCGGTAACTTTCGCGAACATTGATGCTAAGCCCCCGGGGCGGGATTTGAACCAACGTTCTACCAGTGAAAACTATGACAATACATTTACAGGAATAACAGTCAATGTTTGGAACCTACATGTAGTAGTTATATGGGCCGTGAAATAAGACTCCAACTATTAGCGATTCAGGCCCATACTGTATTACTTGTAATGCTAGCGTGACCATTGAGCTATATTCAAGTAGAAGATACTATTTTTAACATACCTGCACATCCGACAAAAATTTCTTTTCCTGTTTACACGGGCTTGACAGATTGTGACGCACGGACTTGAGATTCCTCTTGATCTTTACAATACCGTTTTTGAGAACTGGAAATTTGCATGCAATAGGCTTCATTGTTGTCAGAATATGGAAGTTGTTAATTCAGTTTCTATAATAAGACGTTAACGAGAGAAACATTTTGAACTATGCCTACTGTCACGATCATTACTCCATATCATCTTCTCTTTCATGCCTGTGCAATTACGAAGAAAGCCAAGCATTACCAGCTGATTACCATACCAGTTAAACACTAAAATGCTGAGCTCGTCTGTATGAAACAGAACAACGCTAAAGTAGCCTAAACTCAAACACCAAAGGTTACGCCGTTTCTAGTCCTTGTCTTGTCAAAGACGTTTCGTGGTAATTCTTTTCGATTTTCAAAACTTATCTTGTGAAAAGTCGAAATGAATGCCACGAAACAACTTTCACAAGGATTACCTGTTCGACAGAACGTGCGTAGCTCTCGCTGTACTAGAGTCCTAACACTGTAAATATATGCTTAGAGATTTGGAACTCCATACTAGTAGTGGTACTGCGGTATTATCTAAAAACAATTTGTGTTCATGATATGAACTTCTGTTGCCGTTACCTTCCACCTCGGCACCCACGGCTTTGATTGACAGGTCGGCACATTTCTGCACGTGCTTCACGCCGGAAGTCCAGCCTAGAAGCTCTTGATTGGTCAATGAGATCTGTTCTATTAGGAAGTGAAGGAGGGAGTATTGTGGATTGCGACTTTTCATGTCGACCACCTGTAAACGAAGGTGACTGAATATATACACCGTTCAGCTATTTTTTTTATCCAGTATATAGATCAATCAAGAGTAATCGAGTAGCAATTTTGATTGTAATACAATACATTTGAATGCAGAATCTTGCTGAAATCATAAATAACAACAAAATTCGTTCCCTGCTGCTTAAAATCATAACGGAAATACAAAGTAATTTCGACCCAAAACAATAAAAATTAACTCCTAACCCGGTTCTGCTACTGTACAACCAAGAGTAAGTACGGAAACGAATAAAAAAATTTTTTTTTTACCAAATTGATTACAACTGTAAGTGTTTAAGCTCTCCAATTCCAGACTATGGAAGACACAATGATGAATTTGTTGATGTGTTATTTGCAGCACCATTCCAACTTCTGATATTTGTTCTATATCACATCTTGAAGTATACAGTAGGACACCTCTATTCCACTACTGATTCTGAATATATATTTCCATTTTCATGACTATTTTACATGTTAAAACATCACTTTATATACACAAACATTCAAACATACGTGGTAAGCAAAGCTACTGCAGACTAAAAGTCTGTCACTGCGATATTGAAACAACGCATAGCGAATTACAATTAGATTTATCGTATTATAGAACTAATCCCATTGACATGTTAATACAGTAAATTGGATTATCATTAGCTGAACAGAGCTGGGGCCAAGCTAAAGTGGCTAACGATGGCTGGCCCGCCAATATTTTATATTTGTAAGACTCATTAAGAATATTATAGCAAATATCACACTAGCACACAACCTCTGTCTGCAATATATTTTAGAATTTAAATGACAAGATATATTGACGTGAAGGTATTTTCTGGTAAACCATGGTGACTTTAAATTTGAATGCACGTAATGGCTATTGCTAATATAATATTGACTATTGTTAATATAATATTGGCTATTGTTAATATAATATTGACATGACGGTCTCTTTTAAGGTAGGCCTACATATGTACATCCATCAGCGCACTTCTGTACGAAACGGCTCTACTGTCAGGTAGCCTTATCTTCAACTTGAGACATAGACTACAACATTGCTAAGGTTGGAGTTAAAGTTGCCTTAGAGTTACGCAGCTTCCTATAGGAGAGCCCTGGTTTCTTGAAATGAATTCTCGGAGCAAAACCATTGGCTAGTATCAAAGGTCATGTGACTTACCTTGTCTATGGAGGTAATCTGGAATCCGTAAGCGCCGAGTCCGGAGTTCCACTTGGCGTTCATGTAGTTGCCTATGGCGAGGACGTACTCTAGCACAGACGACAGGTCAGCGTTGTTGGTCAGCTCCTCACAAGCCAGTACCAGGTCACTGACATTCTGTTGACATACAGTGGACATACAGTGGACATACAGTGGACATAGCCCTGGCTGGGCGTAGGGTGGAAGGGGTATACATGGAATGGAGCCAAGTCTTTGGGATACTTAGTATGGTTGATTGTTGTTATATTTGGGTATTTGGGTTATATTTGGATTTATCTACCTAATTTTCTTGGACAAGAAAATAGCATATTCGTAAAATTGCATTCTCATGTAAAATGGTCATTTTCATTGTGTGAATAAACAATAAGTACGAATGTTACACAACTACTTCCTATATAGAATAGTATTGTCTCATTGAACACTGACCTCTGCCAACTCCTGAACCTGTCTTGGGAATTCAAGGATTGTTATGACAAGACCTAGTCTAGTGTCAAGGTCAGGGATGCTACAGAGGTCAACCATGAAGCGATCAACTGCGTGAAGATCCTGTTGCGCACTACGGTACATCCGGTACATTTCCATGTCATCTGCTGTTGGCTGGTACCTATGGACATAAGCATATATTAACCATGTATATGGTAGACTAATGTAAAGGAGTAAAGACGTATGCTATCATTTCCTGGCTTACAACAACATTTTACCTCGTAGAACAAAGGCTAAAAAATAAATCAAATTGCTGGACGTGATCAGATACTTAATTCAAGTATAATAGAGGATATTGACTTTGAAGTTGACCTCATACTTTATCAACATCGGCAACACTCCAACAACAGCGGAAACCTTTGTTCCAGTGTTATGCAGTTGGTAGAGCATGATTTGGCCTGGGAGATAAATTTAGTTAGGGTGAATTGATTTAATTTCAATGTTGAAATATGAGGGGATAACACAGGAAGATAATTTAAATTTAAATAACAGGATCAATATTTCTTGAATGATTGATGGCCTCTCACTCGCTTATCTTCACAATAACCCAATCGTGTATTAACAATGTCGGACAATTGCTCAAGGCTAAATATTACAATCGTGCAATATCTGACCAAATGAAGTTGTTTAGAGATATAGTGAACTATCAAGAATTATTTAATTTTCGTTGGTAATTGTATATAGCTGTAATTTAAATTATATACCTTCTGAGAGTACTGAGTTTATCGACTGGAAACGCTTCCAGCTATGTGCTAGAATTTAAGGCAACCATCAGGCCTTTTTGGGTAATTATGCAAAGCTGTATTATATATTTGATACCTTCTGAGAGTACTGAGTTTATCGACTGGAAATGCCTCCAGCTCCGTGATAGAATTTAAGGCAACCATCAGGTTGTCTGCCACATCCGGTTTGGGGCCGTTGAACATGATGCTTAAGTTCGTAGCTCGCTTTGAGTCCAGTAAAATCTTGTTCGTCTTTTTGCTTAATGAAGCTGTACGAAAGAGATATGTTACAGGAGACTATTGATGACATAATTGCAACTGAGAGTATAACATTTCTACTAAACACTAATATTGGAATGCCAGTATATATCCACTGACACTGACGACACCTTCTAAAAGTATATATGAACTGCAATATTTAGGCTTTAACACACACACACACACACACACACACACACACACACACACACCAAAGCTGATAACAGTATTGCCACGGTACAGACAGCGCACCGGGTCGGGATTTGATCCAAACGTATTAAAAAATCTCCAGTTGCCATCAGTCCGTACTTCAGAATGCGATTTTACTTATCATCACTGAAATACTAGTATGTTTAAACAGAGACCAAAAAAAGCATAGCATCGTTTTCATATTATAATGTACAAAACTTGTACTTTAATTGGATACCGATTGGAATATTAGATACTGTAAAATTAGAGGAGGCGGTTGTACACACGAAAAAGTCCATCAAATTCAGCATACCTTGTGATTGAATATTAACATAGTCCTTTTCCTGAAGAGCAAACATATGGTCTAGGGATTTCAAGTCCAGACGGGAAGTGACGTCATGGGCTCCTTTCCACATGGTAGAGGACACCTATGCCGAAGTAAATATGAATAAACCTTAGATGGCAACTTTCAACGTGTAGAATTTCAACGTGTTTAATCGTCGATGCATTCTATTTAAGTGAAAATACAACACTACTACTAATACTACTATATTACTACTACTACTACTACAATACTACTACTACTACTACTATTACTACTACTACTACTACTACTACTACTACACTAGCTTTTGGTCACATATCAATGACCACAAACGTGTGACGTACCACATTTTGGGGAACCTTTGTCCAAAACAACTGCTTCAATCTGATCTTAGGAACAACAGTCAATTTAACCCCGCTCTTTTTTCCAACCAGCAGTGGTGGTGGGGGTGGGGACATAGGGACCCGGGGAGGGGCCGCTGGAGGTGTTGGTGGTGGCAGCGGCGCCGTCGGGGACGCCGGAAGTGGACGGCTTTTATACTTCTGGTCGTCTGTTATGTTCTCGGAACTTCTGGATCGCGCTTTCGAGACCTGTGAAGGTGCTGAGGAAGATATTTTATTGTTAGGAACCCGTTGTTGTACAGGTTTAAAGGGAGCTGGAAGCGGTTCCGTTTCCGGTTCTTCGTCAAAGACATCGACAGTGTAATCTGGCTCTGGTTCTACTTCTGGGAAATCTACACTGACTTGCATCGTTGAGGTTGGTTTGTTCTTATTTACACTTGCATACAGTGGAGCCTCGACACGCTTGTCAGTGTCTGATGACTGTTTTGACGAGTTTTCGTCCATAGATCGCCATTTTGAACGTATGGCTGCAAGATTAACAGGAGTATTATCACCATCACCATCACCATCATCGTCACGTTTGCTCTCTCCATCACTTTTCCTTGACGTGTCAGTTTGTGATTGGTTAATGACTGTTGAAGGTTTGCTGTCTTGCCTTTGGAAAGACGGAGGTTTGGGTCGTCTGGCTGTGGGTAGCTGTTGCAAGGGCGTTGTCTCTCCAATGTAGCTCAGGTGTACACTGGCGTGCTTCTTCCTGCAAATCGAACGGAAGCGATCATGTAGTCATCCTCGAACCACAGAATCAGTCTGCTCTTTCATGCGGAGGAAGCTTAAGAAGACACTGTGCTTGAATTTTAGAGGATGCTAAATGACGGACATCTGTTTTTTTCTTTTAATATTTAAAACTTAACATTTCTTTGAAGAAAATACATCTATTGTGAATTGTGAATGTAAACCTTCTACCGGTTTAACTGGAAGCTTGGGTTGTATACTCCCCAGGGAATTGAGAAGGTGAAATGATTGCACATTGATCCATTGACCGGGGTTGTTGTTTTTATTATTATTATTAATATCATTATTATATAGCGATTGTACGGATAGCTTTAATTCATTATGAAAAAATACAAATATTTAAAAAATACGTATGTAATTTTGTCCTTACCTTGAAGATGCTGATAGAGGTTGTTCGTTGTTGTTTTCTTCCACAACTGTTTCGTACTAGAGAACATAAAACCTTAATTATTTATTTTACTAATTGTAGTTCATATATTTAAGTAAAATGTATTTTTATTGCTTTTCGTTTTGGCGGTAATTACTCAACTTCCTCTATATTGCTGTTTGGCGGAAACTGATCATGAGTAACAATTGTACTTAGTACGCCTCACAATTTGTTATACAACTTACTCTACACACTTCATCAACTTCGGTGGGCGATTCCCCCTCTATGGGCGTGTCACCGGAAGTGGATCCGTGTGTGGAGCTGAGAGAAGGAGTCTTGGCGAGACATAGAAACGTGTTTCTTTTTGACCTCATGGATATATGGAAGGCCTGTGGAAATATAATCATACTTATAGACTAGCTTTTCTTATTTAAAACTTCGATGTGTAGGTCTACCTACACCATTCCCTTTACACAAAATAATTTATTTAAAAGACAAACAAAAATAGTTGCTATCATTAGATATATTGATGGGTCTTAACATCTAATTTTATTTTAAGATAATGACTTGAATCTGCTATAATAATGCATGATTTAAAGGTCACCTCACCTCAATCCATTCTTCTCTTTCCACTTCCGGGTTGTGAACCCTCTCGCGGTCATTGAGTAATCGAAAACTGTTAATAACAATGAAGAGGCTGTTTATACCATTTCCTCGTAAATAGACTACAATGGTGATTTGCATTCTTGCAACGACATACATTAATATATTGTATAACTGATTAGATTACGTCCTACAGAACCTTGTCACATACGGGATACTATCCTACTCTGCTATACACTACCCGTGGGGCACTTCTATATCATAGCCGTGGGAAAACATTTCCTTGTCACATGTTCGTCGGTATCCGTCTTCGAAACAATTGTAGCGCAGCACCGTGGACAAAAATATAATGGATTTTTTCTTCTTCTCAGTTTTCTTTTTCAGCCAAGAGTAAAAACGTCGGCATACACTGACACACCCGCCACTGTTAAGATTGCGAATGCCCCAACGGGTACAAATATCGCACAGTGGAATACTATCCTATGGGTCGCAAAGGTACAATCACTTTTACTCCAAGCGATTAACACCTAGAGTAAACTGGACAGACCATTTTGGGATTCAAAACTCCCCTGGGACAAAAGTCGGCGTCCCATGAATGCACGTGGATAACATGAAACTTATTGTTATTGACATACCTGTAAATTCTATTTCTGACTGTGACTGTGAATCCATGCTGTCCGTACCGCTTCACACTACATATACCCTGCCATATCTGAACAATGTTCAGAGCCAACTGAGAAAGTAAAATACAAATGAGATTTTTTAACGAATGAATGAATTAGTATTTTACATCGCAGCGGGAATATTTCCCATACGCGACGACAGATTTTTATGAACATGTAAATATATTTTGATGTTATTAATCGACATAGTCTACTGTAAACAAAAATCTGTTTACATACTAATAGTTATTTACATGTAATATGTATGCTCGCCGTGCATCCTAATAAACAAATGCACATCATATTCTTAATAATGATATTAAAATTGTTTCTTCTAATGTATGTATTGTCCATGTATTCAAATAGAAATATGGACTAAAGTGTTTGATTTTACTTTGTTTAATTTAAATATATATTTAATATTCATTGATGGCTACGTTGCAATTTCATGTTTATTCGTGGGTCACAGTGTATGTCACACGTCCTTAAAACGCAGACCATTCTGCCTATTTAACACCAATTTGACGTATGTTAAGTAGGCATAATGGGGCGGGTGGTAGCGCAGTGGTAGAACCGTTGGACTTCGGAACCAAAGGTTCCAAGTTCAAATCCAGCTCCGTGGGCCCGGCATCAATGTTCGCGAAAGTTACCTTTCTGACGCGATATTGATAGGATGCGATGTCCGTAGAGTGGCAATGCAGTATTTATCCTTGTTCTTATCCTTGCTCGCATGCTTACTGCAACATTCAGTGCTACGGATGTTGCTGGTTTCCTCCTACCCTAAACTGACAAGTCGTGATATGTGAAAGAATCTTGAAAGCGACTCTAAACCCCAATACAAAAAAAGAAAAAGAAATACAAGTAGGCATAATGGTCTGTGTTTCGAGGATGAATGTCACGTGATAGATGTCACGTGATTTATGTCACGTGATATGCATGATGATGCTCACATCTTCTCCGGGCTTGTAGTAAGAAAATTCTCCTGGCGTAACTTTCAGCCGGCGTCTGTAACAGTCATAATTATCGTTATATTCTTTACAACAGGTATAGATCACAGGCATTTTAAATAAATAAATAAAAAACCCAGCTTTTAATAAAATAATGGCCTGCATCAGGTGTCTGTGTGTAGTCCTTGTAAAAGACGTTTCGTGCAATGATTACTTATTTATTTTTTTTAATAAAAAAATTGTCGCTTCAACAGTAACGTTGTATTCAGTTGAATTTCCAATTTAAGAAAAAAGTATTAAAAAATCAAATGGATTTTGAAATAAAATCTTGAAGTCTTTAAGTGAACATATTCAGTGTTTTGTTTTTCAGAATCGAAATATAAATGGATATCAGGTAACACGGAATTATATGAATGTTCTCGTTAACGTAGACTTTAATATGACCATAGCCTAGAGTATGTTGACATATGAGCTAAATATGAACTAAAAATGAACTTGAGAATTGTCCACTGTACATCTAGTAATTTCTAACCACAGATTTAGGTTATTTATAGCAGTACAGAATACAATGTAAGCCTAAGGGTTTTAGCACTGTCGGTATCTGATGGATTTTATGCCAAGCTGTCGCTGAATGCCAAACGTGGATTGCATTATTGAGAACTGTATAATCTGTTATTATAACCAGCCTATACTACATGGTCAGAATACTGCCGATGATAATTCTCACAGGCATATACTACTATTTGAGATAAGTGCA
>JAUTBT010002208.1:0-10227 GCA_032361225.1 Lepetodrilus schrolli
TGCGGGTTTCCTCCTGCCCTAAACTGACAAGTCGTGATATAAGTGAAAGAATCTTGAAAGCGACTTAAAACCCAAATCACCAAAAAAATATTTTAAAAAATTAAAATATAATATCATTTTTCTATTTCTCACAATCTTTCTTTTATTTCTTTCTACAAACCGTCTTCTCAATGGTTTACAAAAAAAGAGCCGAATCTTTGGCCACATCGACATGACTTTAGAGGGGAGGAATAAACATGGAAACTAAGGAACAACCGATGTAGACGATAGGATGTTACTCGTCTAAGACTGGACAAACATGACATGGTTTGTTGGGGGTGACAGCAGTAGAAGTAGGGATCTAACAGGTGACACACGCACAGAATAGACTCACTGTGTTTACAAACACAGGATTATGTACGGTCTGACCCACCCAACATGACCCGCCCCTACAGACAGGCTGCCACCACAGGGAACAACCTTGTCCGTTTGTTTTCCTGTTCGAGATGTTTGGTGTTATCATTGTTGTTTTGTAAGATTCCTTTAGTAATGCATGTACATGGTCGAAGAATTTCCAGTGATTTTTTTGATTTTTTATGTCAATGTGATATGAAGTATCTGATAACCAAATGTGTTACAAATTTACTTAAACTTTTTATAACTATAGATCTTTCTTCTGTGTAATTCTTGAAATAAAATACTATATTGAGAACTGAATATTCATATCAATTAAAGTAAATATTTAATTTTGGAATTTCTTCTTCTCAGTCTTCCAGACAGAATAAAAACTCTTTTTTTTTCAACTTGAAAGGCATGTAATAATCATCAGAACTGAAATCTGAAACGATGTAGACTTATACAAATATTTTAAAGCAAAAACAGCCTCGTCTGTGATAAGTTGTAAGGATAACGTGTTCCTTTGTGTGTGGGCAGAGTGTAAGTAAACAGCAGCCCTAGCTGCCATGTACAGACTCCCTAGAACAAATACAACTAAGCATTTGATTCCATAGCGAACATCAATGAACACTGCTGGCATCAACCCTGCCCTGCTTGGAGTACGGACAAAGGGAGATAACTAGTCCTACCAGTTCGTGCATGACCAATGCGGGAATTCATCGAGATCATCGACGCGCGATTCCCAATCATTGAATACATTCCCACCTCCCCCAGCCCTTCCCCCCCCCCGGCATCTTTTGAATTTCACAGAATTGGATGTGTTTGGTATTTTCGACGATGCCTTATGTATCGGGCCTAGGAATAGTCTAGTATCCATGACAGCAACTGAGGCAGGATTTCATGTCATATCTGAATCCCACTGCTACATCCGTTTTTCGCTCATCACCGGAATTGATTGATGATGTCAGAAATAGTAATACCGCAGCTGAACTCCATGTCATCTTGTGACATCGTGATCTATGCGATAGATAAGCAGTAGACAATCAGTAGACAATCAGTAGACAACGAGTAGATCCACAATAACATGGACTAGGATTCGTGGAGACTACGACTCCATCGATCTGGGGCTGTGTTTTCCTAAGATGTATGTCTAATGTCCAGGGTATCATTTCTCAAAGCTTTCACATCCACTCTATGAACATAGCTTTGTTAAACGATACCCAGCTTTCTCAACAAATCATATACAATGTGTTATTCGATAAATACAGAGAAGCCATGAGCATTTGGAGTCTTTGTGTATATGTACCGTAATGACCCTAATAATTCAAACAGGAGAAAATAATTAAATTTGTAGCTGTTCACATTGTTAGAAAAATAAGAAAATTTAAAATGATCAGTGTTCATATAATTAGAGACAATCAAATTAAAGTACCAAATATGGTTGTAAATGAAATGGTAAATAAATGAATGACTTTTAAAAAATTATTATATTTTTTAATTTAAAAAAAAAGAAAGATTGTGTTCACACAATTAGAAAATTATGATTTGATTTTATTTGGTCATTTTCGTATTTTTTTAGTCCGAAAAAAATCTTTTCGGCAATTAATTTAGGTGTTAGAGGGTTTGATTTATTAGGGTAATTATGGTATGTGAATCTTGCAATTTATCTCATTAACCCAAAAGTGTTTTTTAAACTTGGAAATATCTCTATGTTGTGTTGTAAGGAGAAAGAGCCTGAAACTGAATTTAACACATTATAAGTAAAATATGACAAGCTGGCACAAGCAGATGGCAATCTTGTTACCTCTCCATGTTTTGAAACAGTAAATTTCAAATGTCATAGTAAGAGGTAAACTTGTTTTGATGAAATTTGCAAATGGATTTTTTTGCTCATATCCCAAATGAAATATTGATTGACCAGTTTCAAATTATTATCTGCTTTTTGTGAGATTGTGCCATAACCTCTACTCAAGAAAACAGCGAAATCGTTTTTTTTAAAGAAAATTTCTCAAGTTGATGCAAAGTGAGATGCTCGTGTATGGAATTCTGGGGTTTTCTGTCAAGATCTGTCTACATTGAAGTCGTAGAGGTGAAGTGGTATGAATACTTGATACATTTTCGTCCCCTTGAGAATACTTAACCTTTCCAAATTGCAAACAATATCAACATTTATGGAGTCAAGCAATATTGCCTTCAGCTCAACCATTCAGTACTGATGTGAAACATATTATGAAACCTCGAAAATGATTCAGTTGCAACTAATTTAGTGTTGATTTCTCGATGTATTGATTGTCAATAGGTGTTCACCAATAGATCCCAGCAGCAATCACTTGAGCAGGTTACGCAACTATGATGAAATCATACTGATGGTTCAAGGAACCATTCAAGGATGTTTCTATTTTTAACTTTCTCCTGCTGATGGCAATCCTAGATGCCCTGCAGGAAAATTATTCTGATTATTCCAGCAGGGATAAAGTTAGTTAATGCCCTGGGGTTTTTTTCACCTGATAATTTTTAGTTAATCGCTTATGGGTGAAATATTCCCTCAGCGACGTTAAAATAACAAATCAATCAAATCTATTCGAGACATTTCTAATCAAAATTAATCTCCTTCAAATTTATTACATTTTAATCTACTGGTTGAGAATTTGGATACTAAAGATTACCGCAGCCTATATTATGAATTCAGAATTGATGGGAAAAAAAGCCTATTATTTTGTCATGGCCTAGTAATACTGTTACTTTTTATGCTCTCGTGTTCCTAAATGTGCAGATTCAGCAGATATCGCAGATGTGAAAATCGTAAAGCTGCAGATATTAAATCGTAGGTTGGGGACATATTTCGCGGTTCCAGCATTGACATTTACAAATTGTTATGGATCAGATTAAAACAGCGGAAATGTTCCCGTTGAAAATCGGAGGAAGGAAGTGATTTCTTGTCATCCCCAAAGGGGGGATTGCCGATCAGAATGTGAAAATACATTCATTAACACTCTGCCTGTTGGACATAATCATAATCACTGCTCTACAGAGCTTCCAGCATAGGGATGGTTAAGTACAGTTGTAGGAAGTCCAAATAAACGTTATCCTTATTTAATGGGATTTTTAATTACTGGTGGTAACGAGCAACAGTCCAATGAACTCTCCATTGATGACGGCAGATTGAACTGGAGAAAGATGATCATGAATGTGCATTTCCCAATACACATCTGTTATGCACATCATGTCATATTGTATAGCATCATGACAAGGACATGACTTAGAAAAATAGAAAAATATGAAATCAGAAAAATAAAAAATTATGAAATCAGGAAAATGGGAATTGAAATAATCTATACAGAAAGCTCAGGAAATGGTTTTAAAATAAATTATACCATGGATGTGATACAACCAAAACGAATTCAGTTGAGCACAAGTTATTTTAGCATAATATATCATGACATACTGTAACACCTAATTATTGTTTCTATATACTTTGCATATTAAACATTTCTGAACGTATCAAAGCCTAATTTGTTTCAAGGATAAAATAGTGAAGAAAGAAGTTCCAAAACTACTTTACTTTTAGCTTAGATGCCATACCTTAGTAGAGCAAAAGCAACACAGATTAATTTTGTTAATATTTTTATCATGAAAGTTTACTTGTAATAAATGACATAACCCTCTAGGTGACTGTGTTCACAGCGAACTGCTCCCTAGACAGGGATACAACTTTGCCTTGTAACTCTTTTATATATATTATTTTGTGCACTTTAAGCAAGCATTACACATGGAATTATACTCTTTATTAGTGTCCTTGTATTATTATTATTATTATTATTATTATTATAAGACATTAGTTACCTATCAAAACAACTCAAAGTATTCTCGAAATGTGCTACAATTGCATCTAAGGAGAAAGTAGAGGGAGAGAAAGGTATTGTGATTGGGGGGGGGGGGGGGGTGGAGTCTCCATTTATCTTGTTTATCATGGAGGTGAGTGACCACAATCCCTGTGGACATGACCAGCAGTGTCAACTGCCAGATACACTGACCAAACTGCCCGGGGATCTGACCAATGTCCAACAGGCACTGTCAACAATCCACAGCATTACAGCATCCCACTTCACGCCGTTTGACCACCTGACCGTCACGTGTAATAGCCTGGTTATGAGAGTCGGAGGAGATACATACAATAAGACGTCGGTTAACCGCGTTAACGGCCGACATCGTACGATGACTATTTCCACAAGTAAATATGATTAATCACATCTATCCTGGGGACAACAACAGGACGTGTAACGAAGCGTGGCACATTTGACCATGACCTTAACCCCAGTGGATTGGAATGGTAAATGAAAGTGTTAGTTCTGAGGTATTCCGGGAATATTCCTGGGAACATCTCGACATCCACGCCTCCATTCTGCATGTCCATTTCCATGTCAACATCTTCCCGTATCGATCAGCTGTCATATGCAATATTTCTGTAATGGACATCACGCTGGCTTTGCTCGCTGGAGGACTCGAAGGTCTTCGCTGGAATAATGCAGGTTATAAGTCTGTAGTAGAATCAAATTCCCATTCTTTGACGAAAGCTTTGAATGTCATATCGCAGAAAATGAATAAATAAAATTTACTTGACCAGTCAGTGGAAAATTCATGTGACATATTTTGTACAGGAATATTTTAGAATATGAAAAGGACATTTGTCTTATTTGTTCAAGATCTCGTATTTCATAATTTTCATGTCCCCAGTGAGATTGGAGCTAATGATGTCATGGTTGTTCAATGATGCATTATATCCATCTCCCCTCATTACTGTATATCTGCAGTTTTGCTCAACCATCATATCCAATGCTTGTGAAACACTAACAATATCTGCTGCTATAATGTGTGCTCCTCTACTTTATGTTTACAATAACATTATAGTCGGGTAAATGTGTTTTTAGCAGCATCCGTAAAAAATATGGTACAATCCCATACAAAGCCACAATATATGAACATTAACTTTTGTATAAAAACAAACAAACAAACAAACCCAACAACATGCAGATGGAATAAGCAAGCTGCTACCACATTACTCAGATGTGTGATCACAGCTTCTGTATACCAACAGGCTGTTATGAGTTTACGGAAGGCAACCATTTCTCTCGGTTTTTAGATCTTGCCCGACTAAATAATTAGTCTTGGGTGAAAGTATATTGGTGTATATAAATCCTACTGATTGGTATTATATTTATATGAGAAGAGCAACTGACAAACTTTGCCCTCTGATTCTTTTGGTTTATCTCATGAATGGGACTATTTGGGTGGTGTACTCACCACATGAACGGGACTATTTCAGTTCTACTAGTCTTGTATCTCAGCCATATGAGTGGGACTATTTCTATGCTACTAGTCTTGTCTCAGACTGTATTAATGGGACTATTTCAATGCTACTAGCCTTGTGTCTCAGACTGTATTAATGGGACTATTTCAATGCTACTAGTATTGTGTCTCAGACTGTATTAATGGGACTGTTTCAGTGCTACTAGTCTTGTATCTCAGACTGTATTAATGGGACTGTTTCAGTGATGCTAGTCTTGTGTCTCAGACTGTATTAATGGGACTCAGTGCTACTAGTCTTGTCTCTCAGACTGTATTAATGGGACTATTTCAATGCTACTAGTCTTGTCTCTCAGACTGTATTAATGGGACTGTTTCAGTGCTACTAGTCTTGTGTCTCAGACTGTATTAATGGGACTGTTTCAATGCTACTAGTCTTGTGTCAGACTATTAATGGGACTGTTTCAGTGCTACTAGTCTTGTATCTCAGACTGTATTAATGGGACTGTTTCAGTGCTACTAGTTTTGTCTCTCAGACTGTATTAATGGGACTATTTCAATGCTACTAGTCTTGTGTCTCAGACTGTATTAATGGGACTATTTCAATGCTACTAGTCTTCTGTCTCAGACTGTATTAATGGGACTATTTCAATGCTACTAGTCTTGTGTCTCAGACTGTATTAATGGGACTGTTTCAGTGCTACTAGTCTTGTCTCTCAGACTGTATTAATGGGACTGTTTCAGTGCTACTAGTCTTGTTTCTCAGACTGTATTAAAGGGACTGTTTCCGTGCTACTAGTCTTGTATCTCAGACTGTATGAACGGGACTATTTCAGTGCTACTAGTCTTGTCTCTCAGACTAGTAGCACGGAAATAGTCCAATTAATACAGTCTTGTATCTCAGACTGTATTAATGGGACTATTTCAATGCTACTAGTTTTGTGTCTTAGACTGTATGAACGGGACTTTTTCAGTACTACTGGTCTTGTGTCTCAGACTGTTGTTGCAGTTAGCTCACCTATCCTCTCAAGGAAGAAGCAGAAGTTTATTATTAAGCTTTAATAAAGCTATTAAGATGGAGGTTTATTAGAAGGTCAACAGGTTTGGCTTCTCCTTTGGACATTAATCTGGCAAGTGACAGGTGCTACATGACAGTTGGTCGTTGCCATACACAGCTTTGAGTGACAGGAAGTGCTAAACAGGAAATGAGCAGTGGGATGGACACTTCCAGAATTCTCTGTCACAATCGGTATCATGTCTTTGCTCACCTTGGATGATATTGGGGGTTGAATGGGTTGACAGAAACATCCAGGAACAAGAGATATTTCACAAACTTATTACAGTGCATGATAGCATGACAATGAAGTAGGATGTCTGATAGAATAATGTGTGTCTGTTGTTGTTTTTTAAACTACCAAAATAATTTTATAATAAGATAACCCAAGTAATACAGAATTATATGACTTTTTGAAGAATTTTGAATAATTGTAAATCAATCCATTATATGATGAAATGAGATATAAAGTTCTCAATTGTTTATTATGATGTAGGCAGTACAGAATTCTATGACTTTGTGAAACTTTTCGAATAATTATGATGTAAATAATATTTTGAATGATAAAAATAATAAATAAAGTGTTTATTATAACCCAAGCGGTACAGAATTATATGACTCTTTGGAAACATTTCCAATAATTATGATGTAATTAATATTATTAATTATATTTGGATATATAACGGGACTGCATTCTATGTCTGAATTAATATTATTAATGATATTTGGATATATAACAGGACGAATGGTGTTTTGATCCGACCAATGAAATCCAATACCACTGAGGAAAATATCAAACATTCCGGCCGACATTCCATGCTTGACAATCAATATTTTATCTGCATCTCTTTGTAAAATATGTCCCCAGCCAATTACTTTATTAATTGAATCTCTTTCATGGGTGTGGAGTTTGACCGTGTGTCAATACAGGTCAAGAATGGTTGCAGTGTTTGTGTCGGGGGGGGGGGGGGTTCTAGTGTAATTATTCCAGTTGTATGTCAAAGGTCAGATTTCAACCTTAGGCACTGTTAATGGCTAAAGGTTACCAATATTTTATTAAATGGAGCTTTTCTATCAAATTCCATTAATATTCAATTTCCTTTCTGACATCTCAATTTTAAGGTCATTAGCTGTGTTATTTCCTTTCCTTTAAACTAATTGATTGCATATATCCAGGTCATTGACATTAATGAAAATTCCTACTGAATACATAACAGGTAAACGCTTTTTTTCTATGCCCTACATATACAAATATTTGTTATTTTTCATTTTACTGTAATGCCCAATAGCATTAGGTTTCAATAATCTGTGATACTATAGAACAATGAATTCCCTAACATGATATTCTTTGTTTTTCACTTTGCTGTTATACTGAAAATAATTACATTTTGATTATATTCAGAATACTGATGCTGGAGAATAATTCCTACCTTGTCTTAGAAATAGGTTACTTTTGTTAATTATAGTGACTCAAACACCAAATTCATATTGTATAAACCTAAAGAACTGATGATCACATACAGTGATTTGTTTCCTTCCAAATGATCTGTTATCGATAAATCAGCTCATTTTCCGTGCAGTCACCTGGTTAGTTGTGTATGACCGTCTCTCAACTGTCATTGACCAATCACAGCATACTCTTCTAACCACGTGACTATGAAATAACACCATTTTTCATGTTTTGTAAACAATCCTTGTTTATTAACGGCAGATAAAAGGATTTATTTTGATGGGTTTGCATGGATGCTTACAAATATCGCTCTATATATTACATATGTCATATGATCAACAATATTAATGGGCATATGGAATAATCACCAATGTGTATGGGTCCTTTTAACTAGTATTATCTTTGAATCGACAATCTCTCTGATCCTACACCCAGTTATTAGTCAGTTTGCAGTAACCATGTTCCAGGCCAGCCATAATTTTCAGTAGTTTCATACCAGTGGCACCACCATGCCTAGAAACCATGGCAACTCAAGACTGTTACTGTGGCATTACCATGGCAATGAGAGGATGATTAATGCTCAGATCATCACTCTTTATCAACTTGGCAATAAATACTTTCTATGCGAAATAAAAGAAGTCAACTGGTTGGCAAATACTGCTGCTCTCTAGTGGTTTTGTCTGCCATCTTTCTTCTTCTTTTTTTTAACACTAAGGAAGTTGGAGATAACTAATTTTTATCGGTGTTATTTTTTCGTGGAATGTTTATGAGTTTCTAGTCGGATTCTTGTCAAACAGCGAAAGTGTTTCAGTCATGTGACTTCAGGGGAAGAATGGAAGGCGCTGCCAACATACCTGTTGAATGTTGACCCTGAGGTCATAGTGTCCTCCAACATTGCTTGTCGCTAAACAGACACATTCTCATTTCCTCTAGTAGCCCAAGTGGGTCTCTCACCACCCCACCCCTTAGAGTCAGGAGTACTCGTTTTTGCATATTTGTGTTCATGTTTAACATTCTACGTCATAAATAATCGAAGCCAAGTGCATCGTTTATGTCGCTCCTGTTGACTGAAATGTTTCCACTGTTTGTTCATATTTTGGGCAAACAATGTGGAATAAATATGACTTCTACAAATCTCATAAGAATGTTCTTGCCTGACCAGAAGTGTTTGTTTGGTTTGTAACTAGATTATGTTACAATTATTCTGTTGTGTAACTTGCATTAAATACATGCATGTACATCAATGAAATAGTAATGGTTGGAAACTGATATGGTTTAACTAATTTATGGGTTCAAAGACATTCTGTGCTACATTTGTTAAAGAAATATGGTGAATTATATGTTCAACTTTCAGTAAGAAAATTATGGAAATACCAAAGAACTCTTAACGTATAAAATTGTGTTCAACTTTGAGTATAAAAATAATGGAGAAAAAAAACACAACTCTCATTTATGAATACGATAAATTTTACATGAAACTTTGAGTAAGAAAATTATGGAAATTCCAAATAACCTAAAGTAACATGATAAATTATACATTCAACTTACAATAAATTATACATTCAACTTTCAGTAAAAAAAAGTGATATAATCGAAATGCTGAATAATTTCTACTTTGAACCCTTGTTCACAAACTCATAGGGGGTCATAGGGGAAAGAAAATGAAAGTTTATATTCTCTGCGATAACTGGGTACGTATAGATTCCGCCCGTGCTCTCAGCTTACACTGGGATTGTTCCGTTCATGAGCAGGAACATTTGGTAATCAACAAGAACTAATTAACTTGTGTCCCAGGCTGGGAACAGTGATGGAGAGCGAGAGGACACAGGGTTATGTAGTGGATTACTGGACTGTGGACACTGGACTAGTGCCAGTATAGCACTCAGTCAAACATTGTCACTTTTAAAGGGGCTCTGCCAAAGAAATGTTTATTAGAGCCTCTTCTCAAATCGATCTGGACTCGAGCGTATATACTACTACTACTACTACTACTACTACTACTACTACTACTACTACTACTACTACTACTACTACTACTACTACT
>JAUTBT010002209.1:0-10226 GCA_032361225.1 Lepetodrilus schrolli
AATTAGTTCACCGTCACGTATGGGTGAAAGATTCCCGC
Source organism: Lepetodrilus schrolli (assembly GCA_032361225.1). Taxonomy (NCBI): domain Eukaryota; kingdom Metazoa; phylum Mollusca; class Gastropoda; order Lepetellida; family Lepetodrilidae; genus Lepetodrilus; species Lepetodrilus schrolli. The sequence continues at coordinate 39 of JAUTBT010002209.1, forward strand.
TGTGACGTAAAACAAAAATTCACTCACTCACTCACTCAAGTAATATTCATACTCCTTTCATTTGTTTATAAACACATTTTGTAGCTTCCTTCCTACTCATGATACTAATACTGACTACTGTGTGTATGATATCTGGTGGACTAGATGTACAGCCACAAATAGCTCTGGCTAAAATTATCTGTATCCTCCCAGTCTGGAGGAGCCATCAGTTGTAGAACACACAGAGCTATACCTGGTCAACTCATGCAGTACTCACATAATGTGTGCGATATGGTACATTTAGAAGTAAAATTATATTTTATGAGAAAATTGAGATCTTACAATGTTAGCACTTCTACTCTATTGTTATTTTACAAATCTTTTGTTCAAAATGTTTCAACCTTTTCAATAGTGCTGGTTTGATGTTCTTTCTCTAAAAAAAACACTAAAAAACTTGGCAAAACTATTAGCATCAGCAGTAAAATTGTGGGGGTCTCTTTCGAGAACATTTCCTCAATTGGCGAGCGGCAAGTAATCTGAAAATACAAAATGACCCCATGCATGTGTATTTTCTCTATTACCTTCTGGATGATGCTTCTAAATTCCCAAATCTAGAACAAATAGATATGCCATTATATATTATATATCTTGTATGGCAATTGAGCATGGTACATTCTGAAGCAATGTGCAATTTGGTATGCTGCATTTTGAAGTAATGTGCAATTTGGTATGCTGGATTTTGAAGTAATGTGCAATTGGGTATTGCATATTGAAGTTACCGTATGTGCAAATCAGTATGGTACATTTTGAAGTAATTAGTAACTGAATATGGTTCATTTTGAGTTGTGATGTGCAAGTTAGTATGGTAGTGGAAAACAATTAAACCCGTGAATTTGGACCAAACAACTAAAAGTGATTACATTTATTGTGATGAAGATGTGGATGAAAACTAGAACCAAACAACTAAATGTGATAACACTTATTTAGGATGATGAAAAGGATGAAATTATGCTATACTCTAATGATTCTAAGGATGAAAATGAATGTCTATGCTAATAAACTATATTTCTGAATGTTCTAATACACTATCTAAATTAACATTGCTGCGCGAATCTTTCACCCAGTTTCGACTATCCAAATTACTGACAAATTGTGTCTAATTGTAGCTGAGAGTTGTGTACTTTCTGAAACCTCTCGGCTAACTGAACTAACGGAGGGAAAAAAACATGTGTTCGCCAAACACCTCGCTCATGCTGCGTGATCTTTGGAGCTGACCGTTGGATGCGTTTTGGTGATCACACTGTCTCCAGAACAGTACATTTTGAAATAATATGCAATTGAGTATGGTACAATTAAAAGTGATGAGCAATTGTAAATGAGACATTTTGTTTAAGTCATCTACAATCAATATAATGTGAACTTGAAAATGGCAAGTGACATACGTAATTTCCAGTAATGTGCAAAATATTGTTCATTATCATGTTATACGCAACTGAGGATGCAATTGTGTACATTTTAAAGTAAGGGTATACTTAAATATATGATGCATTCTAATGTGCATGCTTATCTATGTTGGACTTCACTCGGTCACAGATCCGTGATATTAACACCAGGCAGTGTCATGATGACAAGTTTATTTGTTGCCTCTAATCCACAGTGTATCATTAAGACAAATAAACACGTTTCCACATATAAAATATCATAACCGTCGACATATGCTGAATTTTCAAATGTCACCGGTTTCTGGTGTCATGAAGAAGTGGTTATTTCAAAGAAATATTGAATTAAACTTACACTTAATTATACACAGTAATACCAGGAAGCATAATAAAGAGGAGAATATGGCATCATTGTTGTGTGAACTTTGATTGTCATTGTAATACAAGTTTATGTATGGTTTATCATTCACAACATGTCAAGTTACAATAGTTGATTGAATCTATTACAGTTGTATTGCTACTGGTACTAGGACATACCACGTCTCTGCCAATGTAAAAAGGTCAGTCACAATACGTCAACGTACATAATAAAACGTTAATAAAAGATTAGTTAAGGATCTATATAAATAATTTTTTAAATATTAAATCTTTCACATATTGAATCATTTGATAAATCATACTTCTCACTGTGGAACTATACACCCTAAATTACTCAGTCATATTTTGATATTGAAATTTGAGTCCAACCATTGCTAATTGCAACTATTTATCATGATTACGTCTTATAATGATTTTGTGATATATATCTTAACTTCTTTTTTTTTTATCTCAATCACATACATTACTTGACCTACAGCATGCACTGGTATTTAACCATCAAAACAGAAAAACAAATTATTACAGATACTGGTTATACTAAGTTTGAACTTTTCACTAAAGCTATAATTAAATATTGATTAACAAGTTTTACTATATATTTGTCGCAGGTGGAACATGTCGGACTAACCACCATGCAACTGCCATTTTCCTGTTTGAGATCTATTTCCGGCTGCAACAAAATCTCCAAAGGCTTGCACTAATCGGAAACTTGTACTTCATTAAGACTAGACTTAAGTTGGTTCATTTCTCCTGTTAAACTTACACCTCTGACTAGCAATGCCATTCATGTTTAATGGGCCATAAATAAATCTAATTAACACTGAGACCTGTAGATAATGCAAACGAGAAACACAATTATGATAATTAACAAGGCTGAAAAGCAATTAGAATTTGACGATGCATGACCAGGTTAAATGATCAGCTCTTTCCATCACCAGCCCCAATCATGTATAAGTAATAACTGCATGTCAAATCTAGTTTAGTGAGATATGCTAGTGGTAAGTGATTAGGATTTTTAAATAATCCCTTATTATTTAACAGTTTAACATTTTATCAGATTTTCTTAAACTTGCTTGATTATTGCAACATATTATCAAAAGGCATATTCAGTTGTCCCCAGGAGACAGAATGTTATGTGAATGGCTGTCCCAGGTTACTACCCACAGGATTCACAAAGCAGTACATGACAGTAGTAAGTTATTGAAAATTTACATAATAATAATAATAATAATAATAATGTGAACATTTATATTGCGCAAAATCCATGTCTGAAAGCATGCTCATAGCGCTACATTATCATGTGCTATATTACCCTGGTCAATCAATATGTGTGCTCTCAATTCCTTCTCAACTCCCTGGGAAGTATGCAACCCAAGCTACCATTCATGGTGCTACAAGATATGCCAAGAGAGCTACTGAACAAGAAAGTCTTTAAAAATTACTAGCTTACTGATAATTATGCTTACTGTGTAGAAAAATGTCTTAAATGTGTATACCATTTTCCATAAACCATGATGCACGTGTACCATAACAATTAAAATAAATATAAATTAATAAAATTTAATATAAATAAATGTAGAAGCTACAATGAAAAGTTAAATTAAAATATACTGCATTGATCCATTTCTATATCATGTACATGTACATACACTGTACTTTTCATTATTCCTCCATATAATGTCAAACTATCGCGATCTAATTGGTTCATGTGATCTTAATCAAATACTCAGTATCCAGTGTGGAGGCTTAACGTTAATAGAGAAAATAGAATCTGTACATTATGAAACTTTACTGTAGATGACAAATGCCACCTTACTGTAGGTGAAAAGTACCATATTTTATTATGCTGTCCATCATTGAATGATATACGTAACACTTTTCTACCAAAGTACTTTTGTTGAAATCCAGTATTACATAAATAGAGATTATTTACCCAGTGTCTTCAGATATCGTCTATATCCTACACTTAGGGATAATCGTTGTATTAGACAAGCTTCAGCGAGTCTAATACATTGAGATTATCCCTAAATTCAACCAGACTTACATTTGTAGCAAGTCCATATCGTAATTGTCATTTTGTTTACTATTTCCATATAGAAGCATCTATAAATAGTATTACGTCAAACATCATGACGTCACACAGGTCAGAGCTCCCTAATTTGCATAGTTATTAGTCAGGCAAAGTAGCATGATACACGAAATATCTGTATACTTGCTTATTCTCACAAATGTACTTGAATTGCATTCCCATTACTGGTTATTTCAAGATAATTTGGTAAAATTTTAATAAATACTGTTATTTTACATGTTTGCATATAATATATTACAAAATACACTCAATTGTTGCTGAAGATAGCCAAATAATTACAGACAAGCTTCCAGGAAATGCATTGTTAATAATATGATGTATTGTTGTATATATCATCAACTGTGATTAATTAGAATAAAACTTCTTTCTGTCTGTCTGTCTGACTGGTACTCTGCCACCAGCCCATGTGTTTTAGCCTGCCTGTCAGCACAAGTCACCTTTGCCTGTTAAGCTATGGGTCACGTTTTCAAGTAATATTTAGTTTAATTCATAAATGCAACAGTAGATTGAAAAATGCTACCAATCAATTTCAAGATATAAATACATGTACTAGTACTAGTAGTAGAATTTGATGTCTTTCTACATGGTAAAAGAATACAGTATGGTATATGTCATGGCATTAAGGAATTTAAAACGAATGTTCCTATAGCACTGTATAGTATGTATTTGTGTTTTTAAAGTTTTGTTTATGAAATATAAAGTAGAAGTAGACTGCTAGGGTTATACTCCATGGAGAGGACCCATACGCTGAGTGATACTGCTACAATAAATGTATCTTGTGGACATGGAGGTGATATGTATTTAGGTCAGTCTTGACCCCTGACTGCTAACATGTGGACACACTAGAGCCATGACCCTACATGGCCCGAACTGTCAAACACTTGTAGTGGGACAAATCACATGAATAATTCATAAACAAGAATTATCATTAATTATAATAAACAGCCATTAAACAGCTGTTAAAAGTTCCAGAACTCCTGGTAAATACTTTGAGTTTGTGCAGTTCGCCTATAGTCCGTATTTAGCCTAGAAATCAATATAACCTCGAAGAACTGTCTGCTAACGCCCTACTGCCGTACTGGCTAGTATACAGTCAGATATAAAATAAATCTATACACCACAGTAGCGCAGTCGCGAAATAGGTGTGCATTACACATTTCTGCATGAGTGACTCCAGTTCAGAGATTGACAACTATGGCTGTTAATTGTATTTCGTATACTCACTGAATGTGTTCATGATAATGGAAGACAAGGATATCGAAGAGGTGAGGAAATAGTACTACTAGCAATGTTCAGGTGTTAGCCGCGAGATGTCATTTGCACAGCTGCACACTGGCACATGATAGTCATGCGTGTCTTGCTGTTAGATTGAAAACTAACCTTTCAACTTTGCGGAGTTCCGGGTAATTAAGTTGTGCTGCACCTGAACCTCACTCATTCAACTTGAAAACATGTCCTCGTCAAAGTAGAATGTTCTCTTCCTACAAGTTTGTGCACCGAAGTGTTGGGGTGTATCGACAGTTTTGCCTGCAAGGGAGACAACCACGCACATGTTCACCTGACAGGTGGGCTTCGTATGTGGGGGGCTCTCTTGGGGATATCTTTTAATATTTTAATATTAATCAACCAACACCCGGCGTCCTCTGAATCGGCAGCTCCTGTTGCCTCTAACAGATTAACAGCGTAGACTTTCACACGTATTCGCACGTGCTATGTATTACGTGACGTACGTTTACGTAGCCGTTGCATGTAAGCTCATAGGCCTAATTAGTAGGCAATTTAATAATAATTCATAAACCATTCATAAATGTTCCTTTGCCTCGTATGGCAATAGTATTGTTGTAATGCAATATAAAATAATTAATGATCATGTGCATATGCACTTTTATAGTAAATGACTGTTAAATGTTGTACTAATAAATGTGCATAAACATGATAACCACATGCCTATTTATGCACATATTCATACTTTATGTGTACGTAATACACGAATATTGCGATGATGTACTGCATTTCACACGAACCTGTAAGACATGATGACATTATAATTGTATTATATTTATTAATAGTCCCGAGGGTGTGTGCATATCATCAAATCAAGTGCATACTGTATTCCCCAGGGAGTTGAGAAGGCTACCGTCATTCAATGACATCACGACGAGACCCATTTAAAATGTATCAATAAATACACTAACACTAACACTAGTCGCAACGAAAATTGTACATTTGTGTGTTTATTTTAATCCGTCTTGATAAACTATTTGTTCTCTTCAACACATCCAACATATTAATATGAGCACGCATGTGTGTGGTCACATGTCATTTATTGATATTACATGGGTAATATGCATTTACATGTGTGTTAGCTATGCATCATGCGGCTTTCTCTACTAGGGCAAATACCAAAGCTGCTGTATGTATTATACGCATGCCCTAAATTCCCTGAACTATTGTCAATTTATCAAAATATGTGTTATATGCATTCAAACTGCATGTGTAGTGCATAAATGTGTACCGTTCCTCGATATACATGTGCATTTCTAATTTTGTTGTATTACGATTCTTGTATATTTTTACTTTGTTACATTTACTGTATGTCCTGTGGACCTGTGGCCTTTGACTTTGAATAAATAAACTCATTCAAACGTATGCCCTATTATATAAATTGTCCTGCGGTAGCATCCTATTGATTCGCCATATTAGGATCAATAGCCTCCGATCACGAGCAACCCACTTTAGGCCTCACATCCATTGCTAAAACGCTCGTCATCGTTTACTATTGCCTGGACGTGCAGTTAAAGGGAATGGGAAAAAGCTTCGAACAAGACAAGCTTAAGTGGTCCAGATTCGAAATCGACAAACAATTGACACCAAAGTCTTCTTCTTTAAGTGTAGAATTGTTATGCTATCTACAGCGCTGAAAGAACGGTTGGGAATGTTCGCACTTGTTGAGTTAAAGAAATGCGAGAGGCTGGCATTTAGCTTTAATATGGCGATGACATGCAGGGCAATGTCAACTGGAAGGAATTCCTGTCCGTATCATGATCATGGCTATGAGTATGGAGTGCTCTTCCAGTTCTCCGTACACAAACGAACGTTTGAATGAAATGGACAATTTCAAATACGAGATGGTTATTGATTGTCATAGTAAGCAATCGCTACCAGTTACTTACCTGAAATGCTTTTATATACTAAAATGTCTTAATTTACAAATGTGACGAGGTTTATATTGTATGTTTTGTGTGCAAATATAGTTTTATTAAATTATTACAATTTCTTTCCTTTTCTGTTTTCTTTTAATTTTGTAATTATCAGGGAAGGGATACAATGTAGTTAGATCATATAAAAATTATGGTGTATGTGTGTGTGAGAGAGAGAGAGAGAGAGAGAGAGAGAGAGAGAGAGAGAGAGAGAGAGAGAAGGGGAAGAGGGAGTGAGAGAGAATATAAGAAAACGAAATAATAATATAGTTCATTAGAGTATTCAAGTATATAATCAGTAATCATTATTTTTATTTAAAAAAATATGTTTTTACCTTTTATATAGGCTTTAATTTGTTTTAAATGTATCGCCTACATATTCGTGTGCATTTAAACAGTTTTACGAACATGGTTTATCTTAAATTAATGAACGTTGCATTATTAAATTAGTATCTATTTATGTGGAACTTCTGTCCCATCTTTCAAATAGGTATTAATTTTGTAATACAATAATATAGGCGAGAGTTAAGCAGTAGCACAGAGGGGAATTTGAGCTAATATGCGGTTGTCTACCGTGCCTGTATTTGACTACATCTTTCCGTGTAAATGTATTTGCGATGGTATCATTCACTCGATGACGTGAAACATAATTGCATTTCTACCGATATCTAAGACATTTGACCTGTCCTTTCATTATTTTCACTAGAATAATGAACAATAACAAGTTCAATAAACCCCAAGAACCGCCTTCTACATAGAGCTTGCACTAACATTATATATATATCAATCGCTTAAAGCTCATTGCACGAGAAGTCTGTTTTATAACAAAATATCCCCTCTATATACTAAATTTAATAAATATTAAAAGATCGACCTACTCCCTAAGGCATGATTTCACAGCAGAGTTATCCAAGGTTAAAAACAATGCATTTGGACTTAATTCATTTGCATATGAGGCCATCCGAGTCTGGAACAATCTGCGGAAAGCCAAGAACTATGGCAACTTCTGCAGGCTGATCGGAAACTGGTCTGGCCCCATATGCAAATGCAATATGTGTTCCATGGGTAACTCTTCTGTGAACTAAAATTATCTCGTATTTTGAACTTAATAAGTTTGTTATCCATTTCTATTGTGTTTTTTTATTTTTTATTTGTCGTAATAATAGCTCTACAGAGTTAATGTTCTTTATTATTTACATATCCGACGTTAAATAACTAGTATGTGCAATCGAGCCTAGCTAGTAGACTGAAACCTGCGGAGATACTAGTATCACTTTCCTGCACATGCCTCATCATCCGGGTTCCTCATGGAAGCTCCGTGAATGCCTGATGGACACTGAACTCTGAAAGCATTGATGGGTCTTTATGGTTAGCATCGCCTAGAATATGTAGAAGGACACACTATCACAGTTCGATCTCTGTATGAACAAGTAAAGAGCTCAATGACCGAGTACCCGAGCATAGTACTAGTAACCGGGTAACTGGGTACTTGTTCATGCAATTCTGTTCTGTGGTACAGTGATGCACCGCTAGACCAAAGGCTCTACACAGCGGCTGACGTTAGGCTAAACTCCACACAGCGGCTGACGTTAGGCTAAACTCAACACAGCGGCTGACGTTAGACCAAACTCCACACAGCGGCTGACGTTGAACCAAACTCCACACAGCGGCTGTTGGACCAAACTCCACACAGCGGCTGACGTTGAACCAAACTCCACAGAGCAGCTGTTAGACCAAATTCCACACAGCGGCTGACCTAGGAACGAGGCTGACGTTAGCCATGTATGATAGATGGCAAAAATACTTCAATGTTCCAGTTGGAGTCAAGAGAGAACGATTCTATAATGCTGATTTCAATCGGATGTCTGAGCACTGTTCTCATATAATATTACAACGAGATGACCTTTGGCAACCAGATGACCTTTCGTCAGACGCGTTTGTACAACGCTCAGACCCTTAAATATCCTACCCCCAAGATGTAGATCAACCACTCAACTAAAGCGATATGCCATCGATTTTCTTTACACCCCGGAAGTGCATTTCCGATTGATACAAATGCAATTATATATATAATAATAACGATATCTTTACTGTAAATAGCGAAAGGCCTATTTTGACAGACAACTACAAAATACATCGTTATTATTTTTTCTATTATTTCTATCAACTAATATTTGAACGTTGTCGAACATATAGCAATATAAAATGTTACATTTATACATGTTCAACCGACGTGGCATGAGTGGGATGTTTAACACCACACGGGATACCGTGGTATATTCCAACATTAGTTGACGTCTTAACAGAAAAATCATTTTTTTCGAGAAATGGGGATTTTCATTTCGCATTAAGGATATACAGGAATGTCCCTGAACCATCAGATGTTGTATATAATGTTGTCTTACAGGGGTGCTTTAAAAGTCCAGAGCCAAGAAGTAAACTGTTTTGAAGTGGCATTTCACCATTGCAGTTGTGTGTTTGTAAAACTGATATTATGCATTGACATGGGAACGGTACCCTCGCCGCTTATAGGCGAACGCCACCATCTATTGTAATTGTGTCGGAACTGTCCGTAGACACGCGCTCTGTGACGTCAACGGTTAAATACATTCTGGCATATTTTTAGGCGATGAAAAAGCTCAATAGAATGCGAGTTTGATCAACCGATTTTTATCTACTTACGAACTGTTCAATAGAACGTAGGAAGTATCTTTCCACCGAATGATGGTACCAATTTAGATAAATTTGCGAGATCACGTCAACATGGGGTTCGACTTTTTTTATTCATTATTTTGAGTCCTGAATGCTACATGGATCGATTTCAAATGTATGTCTGTGTGTTCGTTACAGAGTAAGGACTATAGTGGAATAAAAAGCCATTCTAACCTGGTTCTAGACGATTAGTCTAGAAATATACACAGCAAATATGCGAGTAGATCTAGCTCCAAAGGTCGAGGGGCGAGAGAGAGAGAGAGAGAGAGAGAGAGAGAGAGAGAGAGAGAGAGAGAGAGCGAGAGAGAGAGAGGGAGAGAGAGAGAGAGAGAGAGAGAGAGAGAGATAGAGAGAGAGAGAGAGAGAGAGAGAGAGAGAGAGAGAGAGAGAG
>JAUTBT010002210.1:0-28423 GCA_032361225.1 Lepetodrilus schrolli
CTATAAAAACTGGTGGAAATCCAGACTAGTACAAGCAGTACATATGCATGCAAGCCATGATGTGAGTGAAAAAAATCGTGAAAGTGGCTTTAAACCCCAAATCAACCTACCAACGGTACATTCAATTTTAATAACCCGACAGCTAGAATTTTATTTATCTTTTTGTTTCGCAGACAATCAATCAACTGAAGATTAACCAAATACATCTATCTGCAATGAACTTGAAATTAGAAAGTAGGAGTCGTATAAACATGAGCAATTACTTTCTTATGGAAGTAGTATCTATGAAAGTAGAGTCATGTTTTTTGCTTACTTTAACTTGTGTTTATGAGAAGTATCGATCGATGTGGAAAAGTCTGCGATGATGCACACACACAAAAAAAAAAGCGGAATTGTTCTAAAAATCAATGAGCTGAAGTGCACTGAACACATGAGTCATGCTACATATCACAGTTCATAAGTATACCCAGCCCAGCCATCCAATCAAGCAATCGTCGTGGTAACCGCATCGTGGAAACCAGTGTCTTCGCAACCCTGGGGCCATTTCACTAAGTGATTGTAAGCCTGTCGTCAGGATTAATCTCTAACATGTGCAATTTAAATTATTAAACGTCTTCCTGTCGAGATTAGCCATGTTCACCTGCTCTCTGGGCATCTGTTTGCTTCCATAATTGGGAAGGTTAAACCCTCTTCCTGTCAAATTAGGCACACACTGCTTTTTAGGGCATTTCTGGTTTCCTCCAGCATGGAGAGGGTTAGATTAACCGCAATCACAACTTGACCAGATTAGCATAGTGGAATGTCATTAACATTAATTTTTAAAAGTGCATATTTCTAAAATAAAGAATGGTGTAAAATGAGTCATCACCATTATAACAATTTCATTGTAGTTGCATCTGGAGGATAACATTTAAATATATTCAAATGACTGGTTTAGATGCAAAATAAAATGTCTCGTGTGTAAACTGTATCAAAATCCTGGAGGCAAATATTTTATTATTTATGTATAAAACATGCTTACAGTTTTGGGGAAAATTGCTTCTACATCCTTCGAAGTGCGTCTTTTGGACAGGTGATAGACAGGTGTAACATTATTATCACACCATACTCGTAATCAGCAATGTTTTTATCAATGTATGTCTACTATCCATCATGCTGTCAGTTCATTTGTATGTACAATTACTCAATCGTGCATTTCAACAATTATAGAAATATTGAAGCTCTAAATATGTGTCATTGCCTGAAGTAATATATTTCCAGCCAGACTGGAATAGAAATGATCTGATCTGTGCGTCGTGACATGTTAACTATAATCTGTGTTATCTACATCCATCATCAATGAAACATACGTCTGAAATATACGTGTGTAACTGCACATGAATGACACAGATTAACAACAATGCATGAGGTGCGTTTGACACTTGGGTGAGCTGTGTATTTTTTTATTGCAAAATAATGTTTCTTTATGAGAGAAAGTCTCGCTGTGATGTTAAGCAATAAATCACTCATTCACTCACTCATTCACTCACTCACTCTATGTTCTAAATGGACATAATACAGGAAGCAATTTTATTAATGACTACAATACCAGGAGTGGATTGAGTTTTTTTACTACAGATACACATTATTATCAATGGTTAAATGCTGTCCTGTATGGTATGACCATTGCCCAGTTTACAATACCTATGTATTTCCATAGAAATTATGAGATTACATATTGTTGGAGGTCAAATTATGAGATTACATATTGTTGGAGGTCAATGTTTACATTAAAAAATATTTAACATTATTGACATTATTTGTTATGGGATTTTACTTACAGAAATAGCAAAATGATGACATTGTTTGTGTATTGTTTTATTTTTTAGATTTATTAGTTACATGGAAAATGGAAGTGGCACAAATAATTTTATAATAGTTTTTCGTCTGCTTTCAAAGTTGATTACATCATGAAATGTAAATTGTTTTCTTTTGCTGTCAAAGTTATATGGAAAGTAGAAGCTGATAAAAATGTATTTAAACATTGATTCCTTTCAAAAGTTGATATAACAATATTGATTCTTTCATGAATTTATTTTATTTTATTTTCCTCTCAAATTTACATGGAAAATGGAAGAAGCGGGTACAACTACTCTTAATATATTTTATTTTCCTCTCAAAATTGATATCATAGTATACATATTCCATTGTGCAATTGGATCACATTGTTGAACCTTCTCGTCCTCTGTTCCAGCTTTGATGACAGCAGCTCCATCAGCAGTGGGGACATCAGCGACACCATTGCGGAGATCAGCACTGACGAGAACCTCACTGGATCCTCCCAGGGGGCGCTGTCCGATGGCAATCCGTACAGCAGCCTCAAGCGCACCCCGAAGGACCTCCCGCACGGATACCCCAACGGAGGTCCTCCACCTCTGCCGGGAAAGAGGGTCCCGAACCTGGGCACCAGTGCGTTCCTGGGCACAGACTACCACAGCGATTCCGGCCAGATCGGCTGGAGGAAATACTCTCTACCTCAGAACAGCAAACTGCTGAGCAGCGACCCCAGCGACTACGCATACCCATACACGGGCAACGGTTACGACCCCAGCAACTGGCGCCGGACTGACTCGTCGTCAGGATACGGATCCCTCAGGAAGCTGTCCAACGCCAGCCAGCAGGAGTTTGGGTACCGGACCGAGCACTCTTCATACGCCGAGAGCGAGAATGGTACGATTTCTACTAGTCCTTCAACTAAACGCGACTCCGAAACTAACACGGATAACTCGCACCTGCTAGAAACGAGCATGAAGCGAATGCAGAATGCAAGGGGAGCTAACTGCACTGTGGCTGGCACGAGTAACAGCTTTGGGTACCGCAGACCGTTAAGTAATGCTAGTAACTCATCTGTGGGCAGTAATAAGAGTTCAAGTTCTAAAGGTTCTACGACCGTCGGGAGTCGGCTGGCCAAACACGGGTCCATCGACGCCAGTCCGATGTCCAAATCGGCAAACGATGCGCAGAGCAGCATCCCCCGTCCTGGTGCCGTGTCTGGCCGAGCCAACAGTGTCGACGTGTGTCCAGAGACTTACTCCAGTTCCACCTTGGAGCGGGAACGGAGGAAAAAGAACGGCATCACATCGAGCAAGTCCACGACCGCAGCGCAGACGGAACGAGACTTCCAGTCGAACACCCTCGGCCGTCGGAGACTCTTCGACAGCAAGAACAGTCTGATCAGGACATCATCCCAGGGCGAGAATGGCAGCCTCTGCAACAGCACCATCATCTCCAACCCCCATGCCACCTACAGCAGCAAGTCAGAGTCGTCCTCACCGTCGCACTGCGGCAAGAACTCCACCAGCCACTACGTGAACCTCCAGCAACTCCAGGCGGCCGTGCAGCAGAATGCTCTCCAGAACAACCCCAACTACGCTGCGCTGGACTTCTCCTCCAGCCCGCGGCACTCCGGCTCCAACGGTACATGGCTAAAGTCTGGCAACGGCCACCCAATGCATGTCTCAGACACCGAAGACTCTCTCTCTTCCGCTTCCAGCATCCAGGCCCAAATCCAACAGGCCCGCGCTCTCAGCGGAGCCAGTGCACGCATCCTCGCACACCAACGGGACTCCTTGCACGGGGGTGGTGGGGGGAACGGGAACGGCAGCAACGGCTGCGTGGGACTGCGCCGGTCCAGCAGCATCAAGTCCACGCAATCCGACTGTCCTTACTCCAGTAGCCCCAAGCATTCTTCTTCTGCTTGCGACGAGCTCCCGCGCACCAACTCTTTCTCTCAGCTGGAGTGCCAGAACGCTCAGAACACTCCGGCCTCCCCTACTCCTAGCTCCACCTCTCAATCCTCTCGCTTCACGTACCCAATGACGTACACTCCCAGTATGCTTAGCGGCAGTCCTCAGCACAACATGGTGCGCTCCAACACGCAGTCTAGCCTTCCGTACTCCGGCCTTGCACTGTCCACACTAGGACGGCAGGACGAGGAAGGAAGTCGTAAGTGTTGCTTTCAGTGCTCTGTACTTTCACTTTGCTTAGTCGGTACTTAGGAATCTGCCCTCAGGAACGCAACGCTTTTCGCTTGTGTACACTCTTTCATGTTCCATGTTAGTTAGATTCGCACAGGAGCCACGAATAATACCCGATTTGATTATTAAGCATTGTTAAATTAAAATTGCATATAATAATATATTAAATATATTGTCACACTGAATTAATTGATTTCAGTTTCTTGATGTAAATTTTCAGAATAATTTTTATATCATATCATTTTTGGATTTAAGTAATCCTTGTGGAATTTTCAAGTGATGATATTAAATTTTAAATGGATTCATATTTTACCAATTTAAATGATATTATCTTTTATAACTTGTTAGGGGCACGGAATAAAGTATTATTTGTGGCTAATCATATGTGCATATATGATATGATATTATATATAATAAACAAAATTTATATGTTATACACATACTATATGTTTCATTATCAGGTCTGTCAAAATCATCAACATTGGATTATGCATATCTTAGTGATTATGCATATTCAAGTGGTAAGTGGTCTAAGGGAGACAACTCCCCTCAGTATTCTTCTCTCACCAGTCAGTAAGATACATGAACAGAACATATCCAACTTTCACTTTAGATTGCTTGGTTGCACTTTGAAAAGAAATACAACAAAAACAAACTAAAATTCCTTTATTCAAAATATGGCATAGAATTATAATATATTATGGTTTAAACGAAAGTAATTTAGAGCTTAAGAGACTTACTACTGGAATGTTGTCTTGTATTTATATTTACACTGTATTGTCAAAGTTATTTAAACTTTGATCTCTTATTTCTATTTTCAGTCAGTTTATTATGTTTGTTTCATACACACTGTACTTTTCTCTATGAATGTTTATCAGAAAATATATCTTTTATGCACTTACGGTAGGTCAAGAGCAAGAATAATCACACCTGCATATGTATACACGTATCCTCCTCAGAGAGTTGAGAACATATTTAATCTGTGCACACTTATTCATTCGTGGCAACCTGAAGCTCTCATAGCCACTAGGAGACCATAACCTTCTTGGAGGTGGTCTTGTATTGTCATGAAGAAGACCATGAGAGGGTTATTGTCATGAAGTAGGTACGAGAGCTTCATTGATAGGGTGCCCTGGGTTATTAGCATGCTTTCGAGCTTCTATTTCCTCATTAGAAATATGTGCAATCATTATCATATTATGGTAGTTTATGAAATAATATAGGATTATGTGATTACATTTTCACATCGATTAATGCCAATTATGCAGTTTTAATTCTGCACATGTTAGTTTTGTGATATTTTTAATTTGTTCTGCACATGCAAGTTTTGTGATATTTTCGTTTGTTTCCCATTTCATACATTTCTTTGTTTTGTCATCAAGTGCACCTCATCACTATTTCAGATTTTCTTGGTCACTTTGTAAATGTCTATTGACATTTTGCAAACAAATTTCTGTTCATATTTCTTTGGAAATATGTTTTTTCTTTCTATCATTATGATCACTAACATTATGTTAACCATATCCAGCAATAGTGAATGAATATCTTGTCTATATTAATCTTATGACATGTAATTCATTAATTCAAATTTGAAAAGATCAAAATGAATGTTTAAATAATGTTTATTTTTTTGGTTGCTGTTATTTTGAATAGTTATGTTAATTTTGATTTTGTCTTAAACATACCGGGTAGTGATATTTTGTGAATTAAAAGCCAAAAATGTATGTGATCTACTAGTATTTTCTTTTTAAATTTTAGTCCATGGATCCAATCTGTCACTTGTATCAACATCGTCATCAATTTATTCCACGGTAAGCACCTGTTCTTAATAACAAATTGCTTATCTCAATATTATTTCTAATAATGAAAGAGAATGCATTTTTCTATATGTTCCTTCATTTTAAAAAAAATCCTTTTAAGTGATAGTATATGCAAATTGGAATATTAATGTGTTTTCCCCAAGAAAATGCTGATGTTGTATGTATTCTGTTCCACGTTTCACGAAGATCTCATAATCTACTGCAAGACCATAACCATTTTCGTAGAGATATAATATACCTGGCACCCATTTCACAACGACATCCTAAATTTAGGAGCTCCTAACTTTATGACCCAGTTTATCACCTCGTAAGTTAGATGCCGATTAAAGAAGGAATAAGACTTGTTATGAGGTGACAACACTTTGGACTGGTTTAGGAGCTTCTAAATAGTTAGGAGGCCTTCGTGAAACGGGGGCCTGGCGATCAGGCCCTTTCGTGAGAGCTTCAAGAAATGATACCCTTTGCTATTCAAACATTAATTGATCACTAGTACATAATTATTATAGATAGACCGAGAGATAGAGATACAATACGTGCAGTATATCATTTCAATGGTTAGACAATAGTATAAATTTATATTGTCCATTGAAAATTTTGTTTTTTGCATTACAGTTTGTTATCTCATAATTGATATAATAGGTCGTCATGTATAAGGTGAAAGATTCCCACATTAAATAAATATGTCAGATAAATATTTACGTAACATATATATTCATTTAATTTGTTTTCCAGTGCGAAGAAAAACAGCAAGCAGAGGTATGTCCTGGAATGTTTAAAACAATATATCCTGCATATGATATTGCATATATATATTTAATTTTTAAGTTGGTTTTTGTCTTTAATACATGCATTTCTCATCGCCTTGCTCATGCTATTTGATAACATCTGAATTATATTCATCACCTACAAAGTAGACCTACAAAGTAGAATTATAGATCTTTTACAATATCATCGATCATATGTAATCATTTAGCAGAAAACTAATATTTTCATTTAATCTTATTTGATTCTTTTTCAAAATTACACTTTGGATATTTTATGGCATCAGTTGATTATCATGCAAAAGAAAAATTCCATACCAATTTTCAATTAACTCATAATTTTATTATTTCATTGGAATCTCTTTTTACTGATATTTGGTTTATTTAATCTCCCCATTTCTTTGATTTTCCTTCCCTTTATAAGTTTAGTTCATTTGTTTGTTTTTAAGGTTCGTAAATTGCAACGAGAACTTGTGAACGCACAGGATAAAGTGAAAACGCTAACAAGCCAACTCAGTACAAATGTAAGTCCTACATACATTGATTAATATAATAGTTCATATGTTTGTCCTCGCACGGTACCAGTTTTACGAACAGACTGGCTTTCCCTGTCAATTGAAGTATCCTACGATGTCCTCTATATCTAGAAATAATTCATTCATCATTCATCATCTTCAGTGATTTTTTCTGTTCATTAAAATGTGCATGGTTACAGCTCATTAGAACTGCATCATCCATATATAGTGCTACGTAACGACAGATTGAATCTTGTTTTATTATGCATAGGAATATATAGAGATCATCATACTTTTTAATTTTTATTTATTTGTATATGTTAGTATGTAAATGTATATCATTGAAAGCATGTTGAACAATGGAACTGCTTGCATGATTTAAATGTATTACTTGTAGTTAAAGTATGAGGCTGGGATGCACAACGGATATATCGTAAGGATGAATGAAGAGCAATTGAGTATATGAACACCTTCTCGTGTGGTACAATAAATACAACATATATCCTTGAAATTTTAATATATTTTGTTACGTATGGGTGAAAATATTTGTGCTGCAATATAAAGCACTAATTCAATTGTAATATTTTTAGATAGTTTATTTATCTACACTTTTGTTGAGTTCACTGTTAACATTTAATACATAATATATTCTTTTTTTTTTTTAAATTGGGCACTTGAAGAGCACACAGGTATGTTTACTAATTGCTCATTTCAAGTAAGAAATAACCATGTGAAACTAAATTATTCCTTCAAAAATGTTGTTAAACGACTTGCAGATACTTTTGTTCATTACGTGAGTGAATAATTAAAAACAAAGAAGATTTTCCCCCCATTTTTTTTTGCAAATACGTGTAGTTTAATTCCCGCGAATGTGTTAATTTTAGCATTTGCGTGAAATTGCGTCTACTAAATATAAGTGTTTTACAGTAGATCAGTGAGTAATCGTTCTATATATGTTAACAGATTCCCAGATATATTTCATCACGTATGGGTAAAGATTCCCGCTGTGCCGTAAAACATTAATTCACTCACTCCCAGATATATTAGTCTGAAATGAAAGATTTGTAGATGCCCAATTTGTACTCAATTCACCCTTGCTAAATCTGCCATCAATTTACTATCCAACGTGCATCTAGGCCTATGAAAGTATACACTATCAATGAACAGAAACGCTCACTCAGTGACCTGTCGAACAATTGATGGTGGGATATGTTACAACCAGTAGTATGGGTCCATGCAAGAGCTGCACTTCGTATAATCACTCTATTGTGATTTAAATTTCAGTATCCAAGCGATTACATTTTATTCTGTGATTTCTTATCACAGAACCGAGAGCAATGCAGTTTATAAGGAATGTTTAGTGTAAATGTTCGAAAAGTTGAGGCTTTCAAGGAATTTATTGTATGTATTTGTCATAATTTGAGGCGGATCCAGAGTTCAATGTTTGGGGATTGCACGATTTCAGTATGTATATACATGTACAGCCTTTACATATAGTACAACCACCAAGAGAACAATTAAGGAACTATGCAGTTGTATTTTTGGAAAGAAATGGGGAAGTGCATGTTTTTCTGGATCCGCTTTTTCATGGCTATTTAGATGATCTTTTCATGAATAAAGAACATAAATTATTTTCTTTCATCCAAACCTTTCCAAAGATCTATCAACAACGAGCAGATTCAGTTTTCTACAAAAACCAGGTAAGAAAAGCACAAATCTCAAATTGTCATGTATCCCAACAGAAATATTGCGGGACATTTTCGGAGTGCTTCATTAAGTACTATTATTTGCTGGTGCTTCAATGGCTAATACAGGAGTTACTTCCCT
Source organism: Lepetodrilus schrolli (assembly GCA_032361225.1). NCBI lineage: Eukaryota > Metazoa > Mollusca > Gastropoda > Lepetellida > Lepetodrilidae > Lepetodrilus > Lepetodrilus schrolli. The sequence continues at coordinate 8,940 of JAUTBT010002210.1, forward strand.
TGGTGCACAATATTTGTTGGGTGAGATTCCAAGGTTTGTAGATTTTATTACGCTGCCATAGTTCCATGCTTATTTTAGATTCAATGCTTATTTTTGTTTAGTAAATATTTCATTCCGTATAAGTTTTGTACTATATGTGTACGTGATATACCTGTATTTTTGCCGTTTCAATAAATACACAATTATTGTGATTTCTTTTGGAGTGCAATTTATTATATTTATCCAATACATATTTATAATGCCGGTTTGTTAGTTCATTTCGCTGAAGGAAATGTGGGTAGACATAAATTTGGCGGTTTTCTTTTGGGTCTTTATCGTGGAATGGTGTTTGTGATACATCGGAATCCTGCCTGGTTTGAAGGTCTTATGGTATCAGCAGCATACATTCCACACCTGACGGAACATTATCAAAGTACAGAGGCAGAACTCAGAGCATCACGGTGCAAATGGTTTTCTTATCTTCCGTGATAAGCCGTGTTTCACCAAATATAGCATCATTTCTTAACACTTATCGTTTACACAATATGTTCACAGATTGCAATGTTTTTTCAAGCTTTATGTATTAAGGTCTCGAGGGGATTCATGTTTTACTATCACGTTTCTGGTGTGTGTGTGTGTGTGTGTAGGTGAGGGTGATGAGATTTTTCAGTGCTTGTGAGTTTTGAGACTTCAGGGCAGGAGAGTTCTGCCAATGGACACAACTCCGTGTGAAGAGCCCTTTATCCAAGGGTCAGTTCAGGATAGCCAGGCAGATGTTAGTTCCATAGGAAAATTTGGCCAGGCTCTTTATCCACAGGCTGGAGTTTATTGCTTTTTACTTAGCCTGACCCCTGTGTGGTCGAGGGCAGTTGAAATGAATAATTTCTTTCACTAACCAACTTGCCGCATCCATTCGGCCACCAGAACTCTCCTGTGTTTGTTTCCCTGGAGAATTTTGGGGTTGCAATTTCGCATTCCCAACTGTGGTTCTACCTATATCTATTAGCCCGATAGCTTATCATCGGAGATTTGGTGGCGAGTTTTGGAGAGTTGTAAGGTTGCTGGATGTTTTTGTGAGCTTTTATGAGCACACCCAGACTTGATAACGAACTGTGAAACATCTAGCTCGGGCACAAATCAGAAATCTTTCGAGACTTCTGTAATGTGTCTTGCAAGAAATCTGCCAGTGAATATTTGGATTTTCAAGTTTGTGAGAGAGAGAAAGTTACCATAACAACAGACGAGATGGAAAGGTGGTCTATGTATCAACTTCGAGCCAATGAGTGGTACATGCGTAACAATATTCCTTACTATGATAAAAAGGCAAGTAACACATTATTCTTCCATAGAACATTTTAGTTTAGCAACTGCAAGCAACTCAATATATTTTCATTTTTCTCTCCTTTTTTTTTCAGCAGTAAATGAAAGTAAGAGAAATTGCCAAAATTCATGATGAAAAACAGATGTATGAAATTCTTTTTAGAGTTGATTTATTTGGCATAATTTGTTCATGCTATCATCTACAGAGTCTATACTACGTACTATTAGACAATGATATATGAATATATATTTCTATATAATTGAGGAAAATATGTTATTATAAACAATGTAATACTATAAGCACCATATGCTTTTAGGTGTATTGACATAATAATAATAATAATAATAATAATAATAATAACTATAAAAAAATATTTTCAATTGAAGTAAACATATTATTGCACACAGTGGACAAGTATATGCTACGTTAGCTGTACTGACATGAAAAAGTATATATTTCTTTGCACCTGTCCTCAGCTGCTATATATATATATATATAAAACATATATCTACGTGAGTTTACTTGGTTCAGACCTACCCAACCGATGAGGATATTCTGTAAACGAATATTGCCATTGCAGCATATGAGCGATTTTTATTGCTTCCTTGTGGGTGATCAATCTCTGCTTCCACACTTGCCATGGCGTGCCTCAGTAAAGAAGATTAATTACGAGTGTCTGTTAGGAAAATAGTATTTGTGTTCTTTCCCTTAGTACAACATATGTCCAATTTGGCTAAGAAAACATATTAATACTACGGCCTGCAACCTTTTGCTATGGCTGCTATTAAGAGTTTTTCCTACATCCAGGAAACTTTTGGGGGAAATAATTAAGATAAAAGAGGTTTCAGCTATTGTGGTGAGACATGGACAAGATCCTTCAGCTAGTTTGTCCTCGTTGAAGTTCTATCACCTAACAAATGGGCAGAAGGCTTGGAGATAAATGTTGCAGTGTAAGATAATTGTCTTGTACTCTTAGACAGGCCATTGTAAATAGACGTAGGCCCACATTAACCTTTGTAATGCCATCATAGGCAGCCAGGCCATCATTGATGAGCCTGGCATAGACAGGCCCTTGTAATGTCATAGACACAGGCCATCATAAATGAACCTAGTCCCACATAAACAGGCCCTTGTAATGCCATCATAGACATGCCATCATAGATGAGCCTAAACCCACATAGATACCGGGGTAGGCCCTTGTAATGTCATCATAGACAGGCTGGCCGTCCTAGATAGGCCCTTGCAGACATGCCATTCTCGACAGGTCACCATAACAAGATGTGATCTAGCCAAATTGTAAAATGTTCATGTACCATTGGAAGTCATTATTACAGACTCAAATACATCTGTAGAAGGCAATGCTATTATTCTCCAATGCCAATATTTGTCAGTGTCAGAGGTGAGGACCAAGGTTTTCGTAGTTTGATTCTATTCTCCATTCCCAGATGATGTACCACACTAGAGTATGAATCCTTATATAGAACTCTTAAGATGGTTCGCCAAGTCCTCTTGTAATCTCCATGCCCTGGTGTAAAGGAATTCATGCACTAATTCCCTTTATTCATGGAGTCTCTCGTTACTGCCCAATTAAGCCTTTATTTAGGTGGGTTAGATTTTCATTATAAACAATAACATCCCATCATGAGACCCTTAACTGTCCAAACTGTCCCCCTAATTGTAGATGCATGATTCGTTACCCAGGCTATGAATATGTTGAGAGAAAACAGCTTGAGGATGTAAATAAACTTTTGTCGCAGTCAGCTGATCCTGAGTGGGATCATTGGGACAAGCTGTACATGCAGTGCAGTGTGCTGATGGGTGAATATATTTATGGACAGTTTTCAGTAGGGGATATACAATATCTGAAAGAGTGTGGTGTTTCACCAGAAATGCAAATAGTTTGTAACACAAAGGGTGTGTGTACTTTGACCATAAATTCTAACCAATGGTTGACATCCCAGTTGTTAATTTTCATGATTTTCAAAATTAATATCTTGTAAAAGAAAATAATTGATTGAATCAGTGTTTTTCATTGCAGTGGGAATATTTAATCTGACAAAAAAAGAAAATAAGGTACAGGTACTAATTTAGAGTTTAACAACTGCTGTATGTTAGTTAAATATTGTTTGAAAGTGGGAAGTAGCCAAATCGCAGATTAATGACATACAGCACTGCCTATATATATTACAAAAGTAAAGGCAATGGTTTACATATCTATAATTTTGACACTTCAAAACCATGGCAGTCAAAGACCTGATATATGTCTTGCTTGCATTTTATTATAATGAGATGTTTTTGCTTGTAACCAAAGACAAAATAAGATAGAACATTTCTCGAAAAACACTGATTCTTTTCATTACAATTACCATCGTGCTGCTTTTGATTTCTTAATTTAATTTTTTTCAAAGTTATTATGACAACTTCCTGCTAGGAAAAGCCATTACATTGTCTTCAAGGAATCCATTCTCTCCACAGAGGTCCAACTCTTTTTTTAAACATGGTCTGCTTCTGCCGAAAAGGAAGCAACATTGCTTTGCTTTTGTCTCATTTATGGTGATCTAAATTTCAGACTCGAACGTGTACAGGGGTACGTGAAAGTGATTGACAGGTCGCAATGTAGCAAAACAAATACCTGTTTTGCTAACCGAAGTCTCGTCAAGTTCTGTACACAGTTCTAAATGCTTATCCAGTCTGCCGTTTCTAAACAGTATGAACATCTAGCTGAGACGTAGTAGGTACTGTATAGGAAATAGTGTTTGGGAGGTTTTTTTAAGCATTTTAATGGCAGGTTTGAAGGATATGATTTCTTTTTTTTTGTTTCCTTAGGGGACAGGATTATTTTATGTGTCTGGTTGCCTACCAAAAGTACATGATCTGGAATTTTCGGCCCTTCTGAAATGGACATTATTCTTGGCCTAGTTTCTTTCCATTTTAATGACAGGATTGAAGGATATTATTTGGTTTAGCCCTCAGGGGACTGGATTGTTTTATAGGTACAAGTACTGGAATATTCTGCTCTTCTGGCAAGACTTGCTCTTCTCCTGCCTGTGCTTCTACCTGGTCTTCTTCCTCTAAACATCAGTTAACCCTTTACATGTTGACTTTTAACATTGATATATAGCCTTGGAAATGGTTCAATTGTCATATAATGGTTATATAGGTTTGGGATTTTCGTTTTTACGAAGACGACTGTTTAAAGGAACTCTGAAAGTTTGTTCAAAAACAAATATGCCAGTTGTGATATTTACAAGAAGGAAATATACACAAGTTAAGGGGTTAAGCAATATTTTTGAGCTTTTCCACATTTCATCGAGATGGTTCTATCATTTGACCCTCCAGGCCATTCACAAACAGATAACTGTCTATCTGGGGACTGGGAATCTCTTGAAAAAAAATAAATTAATATTTCGGAATGATTTCTGTTTTTGACATGAAACCTCAACTCCATACCAATATCATTTGGACTGGTAATATAATTCCTGATTTAGCACATTTTATGGCATGTTTTGATGTATCTGTTGATATATTTCCCTGTAGTCATCACCATGGTGATTAGCTGCGAGATTAACTCAAGCAACTTCCTGTGGTGTAAATAACTGTAACTGTTCTATCTATTGTGCGGAACTGATAACATAGCAATAATTGTTTGGAATCCCAACACATGCTATCTAGTTATTTTTCTACATAGTTACAGCTTATGAGTACATTAAGTTCAAAGAATATGGAGGTTGTTGTAGATATAGATATAGCCCATGGCTACATATCCGAATAGCCAAGAAAAAGTAATAAGTGAAAGATGAGAAAATGCATGTTTTCTTCGAGTATATCTGTTTATTATCAATTTCTTGGCGTATAAACGGAAGTGTGTCTTATGTGTGTTATCTAGCACATTTTCACCACCACCCTCCTCCAGGCAGTACAGCATCCTGATTGGCTGTCTTTGACTCAGGGGGAGATAATTCTAGTCGAGTGCATCATATGTGCCACATGACACCTGGAAAGTTCACGTAAACAGCTCGGTTAGGAGATACAGACACTTCCTGTTTGACGCAGTCATTAAAAATATGAACAGCAGTGTATTGGAATTAATGTTTACCAATTTTAAAAAAAAATTTGGGGGTATATCTAAATTTATGTGTAGTTTTATACTTTTTGAATAATGTCTGACATGACATGATATATGATATAATAAACTGAAATAAAATTCTTAACTGTGTTGATATACCAGCTTATTTTTCAATACTTTAGAGTTAGAAGAAGGATTATAACAAATGCATTGGTTCTAAGCCTGGAATTTGTCCAAGGGACTGGCATCTTCTCTGAGAAACAGATAACTTCTTCAATGAACTTAGATGTGTAATGATTTTTCAGTTAATAATAATAATAATAATGTTATGATAATAATTATCATACTACTGGGTAATAATAATAATAATAATAATAATAATAATAATAATAAAATGTTCACTTATTGGGCTAGACCAACACTCAAGAAAGCTCAAAGTGTTATATTACCAAATTGGTACATCTGCACCATCTTAACACAGTGCCTGTACCTAGTTATAGGCTCTTCTCCCACTATGACCAGACCATTGCAAGATTACTACAATATTCCAGCACATAGGTCATACTTATTGAAACGATATGGGTATCAAATTAGATTGTTTACAAGACACACAAATATATAGATATCTAACAAGAGAAAAACTAGAACGTGTTTTTATTATAATTCTGTGCAGGAAAATTGATGTGTTGGCTATATTTTATATTGGTTCAAACAACATTCAGCAGTGCGCATACGAAAAAAAAGTGTTATCTGGAAGAATACTGCGCATATCAGTTCATATGACTCCAGCAAATTATGTTTTTTTGGTCAAGAAATGGATTGCATATATTTCTTATGGTTCTGCCAACAGATGTTCTAACGTTGCAGACAGAATTGTGGAACTGGATCCTCATAAATGGATTTGCTTGGTTGTGTTTGTGTTCATAGGTGAGCGACTTACGGCAGGTGTATTTTCCATGTTTTATCAAAATATCTCATAATTTCATCCCAACTCTTGCTTTTTTATCAGCTGCGCCGCTGTTCAGAATATTGCGTTTATCAAATTTGTTGCTTCTTGGTTTAGTCAGTGAACTGTAAATATAGATAGTTGATTATATGCGTGACGACATCAATTCATGTCTAAACATAGTTTAGTATTTAGCATGTATGTGGTTTGTAGTCTTTGACTAAGGGGAGTAATCCAAATGTCGGTGTGTTTAAATTTAATCTTAAAAATGTGGCTGCCATTTTGGAAGGAATAATCTGGTTGCTATGGTTACCCTGGAGAGTGTTTATTATCTGATATATTCTTTTAATAGGTTCCTTTGTGTTCTGTATCCATGGCAATGACAGGTATTTAAAATCTGGTAACCTCATAAAACCCCAATCTTGATCAGTTAGAAGTCAGCAAAATAATCTGAATCTCGTTCATCTATAATAAAAAATAAAGAAGATGTCATTAGCCAGACAATGGGTTGTGTAAAGGTGAACACTTTTACTTTGGATATATATGGAAATGTTGATTTTTATTTAAATTTAAGTTTTTATACCTTAGTAATTTTAGAAATTAGTGTCAAATGCCGAAATTGTCTAAAATTCTTTAGAAAATGGACAAAATATTTACTAAAATCTCAAATTAAGGTTTTTCAGTAAAACTTCATGGCAATAGAATAACTATGAAATACCATTGACATGTGACACTAATTTTATTTCATTCCTTAGAAAATGGACAAAATATTTACTAAAATTTCAAATTAATGTTTTCACGTAAAACCTCATGGCAGTAGAATAAATAAAAAATGCCATGAATCCAGCAACATTGCCAGCTTGTTAATTCAGGGACCTAACCACTTGAAGTGATATCTAAGCTATTTGAGATCTTTGCTTTCATTTAAGATATCAAGGTAAACTCATTTGTAATACTTTCAAACTTTTAGAAAAAAACCTCCCCGATCTGATGCTTTCTGAATAGCTTCTTACTTGTATCAGATCTTGGAGTGAAATGTGTTGAAATCTGATATAATGTACTCAAAAGCTCTTCTTTGTCAAGGGTTGTCTTGCCATGTGTTTGATAGGTACAGCTTTGTAATGGATATGGCTTGTCAGCTGTTTTATACCTGCAGTTTGTACAGATTGTCAGAGGCTACAAAACTGAGCATAGCATATTTCTGGTATTTTGACCACCCCAGAGGCTGTAAATGTACCCCTTTTTTTCTTTGAAACATCAAATCTGTACAACGGCTCATGTCATTATCAGATGAACAGATGTGCTGCTTGTAATAACACTTAATATTACAAGTGAAGTCAGTCATATTTCATTACAAAAGCTTTACATTCTTACCAGGACAGTTCTGTTTACAGTACTTACATTAATATAAATATTTCTTTTATTAAGCTTTCATAAATATGGGTGAGATATTCCCACTGCAACATATACCACTAATCCATTCATTAATTTTAGATAATACATTCAAACATTTGAATGTTTATTTTACTTGAAATTGTGCATATGCTCTAAATCAAATTTACACATGTTCTCACAAGATCTTCATGAAACGTACACCAAGAAGAAATCCTATATATGCGGGCAGATGACAAACTATTCTCTGACATCTGGACCACAATGAACAAGGAATAATATAATGGATATACACATCAACACATTGTTGATCTTATTATTACACTCCATGTTTATTTTCTTGGATGTTTAAAATGTTTCCTTTTGTGTCTGCACTGGAAAATGTCAAAATCTTGCCATAAATGCCACAGCCATATTGTTTTCATAGTTTATGTTCCACACAGCATTGACATTGTGTAAATCTTCTGTTTTTGGAGACCGGATAATTATCAGATATGTGGCTTATGTGTGAGCCTTGAATTGTATGCCTTTTTTTTATGAGACATACCATGATTTATTAGAGAATCTGTCATATTTCAGTTTAAGCTACAGCAGTTCTTGATTCCAGCAATTCCAGTTTAAGCTACCGCAATTTCAGATAGTTTTTCTGATATAAAAGAAAGTTCTGTTTTGTTTACTATGGCCATCTTGTCTTAAGCTTGTGAGAAAATAATTCTTGAAATATTTTAAGAGAGAAAAAGTACTGAGAATGACTAATTTACTGTTTTGTTTACTATGGCCATCTTGTTTTAAGCTTGTAAAAATACCTTAGTCTTGGCAGATAGTGCTGTTGTTTTCTGTTCAGGGTATCTTTTCATGAAGCTCTCCACGGTCTAGAAGCTCTCTTATGCTCTATGAGACCACAGCATTCTCGTATCCATCTCGCTGATCACTACAAGAGCTCTATGGTCTCTTGGAATACATGATACCATTAAGTAGAAGAGGTACCCTGGTTTTATTCTAAAATCTAAGCATTCTTTGTAACATCTGCACTAAGTGAGTACAGACACTATTAAATCTTCAAGGTCTTCCACTTTCTTTATGTATTTTCTTTCTCTCAATTCCACAACCATTCCACAACCATTCCACAACCATTTCTTTACCTCTACATCAGGAAGACTACCAATGGGCTTCTTTCCATTGGGTAAAAATCGTCTGTGAAGGTGGATATCAGTGAGGCTAGATATTGTTTTCCACTTAAAATAGTCGCCTTTATCGGTGTGATGGATGGACTCGTCTGATCAATGAAACATTGAGATACTGGCGGAATTCTTGGCAGAAGACCGCTCTTTCTCTTCTTTATTGGCCTATTTATTGGCCCATCTTTCTGTAAGAACACCTTCATCAGGGTAGCTTTGTTTGACTTCATGGCTTTCCTCAAGTATAAGATTTTTTTGAATAATATGTTTCAATGTGAAAGTTGCTGTCATCATCAAGGTCGTGATAAGGCTTGTATCAGTTCCTCCATGCAGCCGGTTTTAAAATGCTTAATCTGTTGGTTTCATAGCCCAAGGAAAGCAAACCTTATGTTGCTCTTTGGTTCATTCTTATACCAAAATCAACTGATAACAAAACTTTTTTACTATCATCCTTGGTCCGTCAGTACCAGATGGTGCCTGCAGGTTAATTTACTGCAACATTCAGTGCTAAAGACGTTGTGGGTTTTCTCCTGCCCTAAACTGACAAGGTTTGATATAGTGAAATAATCTTTTAAGTGGCTCTAAACCTCAGTACAATTTTTAAAAAAAATTAAATAAATAGCTTCAAATTTATTGCAATGTCCTTTGCCCCGTTCAGACAAAATCCTTCTAACTAGTCGACCCTCATGGAAGGCCTTCAATCTTCATTTCCTGCCTCCTATCTATCAATCTCTCACCAAGTCCTATTCCTTCAATTATGCCAATTAATCCCTTAACTGTGTTTTCCTACAGCCATTTCAAACACCATGATTTGAATACTGAAGACTCCATTCTATTTATCCATTCTCATTTAGCTGTCTTGCTACAGATAAGAAGGAAAGTCGTCTGAGATAATCGTTCTGAGATGCCCCTCCACCCTTCCATCCCCTCCCTCCCTCCTCTATTCTCCCCCACCTCTCTGATACCTGGGTTTGGCAAACAGGTTGCCGTAGGTTACCACTGGGACAATTACCTTTGTTCTGTGCTTGAAATAAATATTTGCAAGGGGAGATAACTAATTATTAAGCTTTGAGGTATTCCCTGGGGTGGTGAGAAGGTGAGATTCCTCGATACAGGTTAACTTTCTGGCTGCTGGAGGCAAATGGTTGTGCCGTATAGAACTGATTTTGGTTAATCTAGCATAGAGAGGGTTAACAATGTTACACATACAGTACTGAGAGTCCCCAAAGTATATAAATATTTGTGTCATATTCATGGAACAATCACATTTGGTGGGAGCAATCATTTATTTCATTTTCTTATGGTAATTTTTCTGTTTAGTTTTATGATAGTATGCCAATGGTAATGATGCAAAGTATACCCATTACAAAGTGAGGTGTTCAGCCACCAATAGCCGTCATTGAGGTGTACAGCCCATGAGAGCCATCACTGAGATGTACCGCCATTGAGATGTATCAGTGAGGTGTACAGCCCGTGAGAGCCATCAATGAGATGTACCACCATTTAGATGTATCAGTGAGGTGTACAGCCCGTGAGAGCCATCAATGAGATGTACAGCCATTGAGATGTATCAGTGAGGTGTACAGCCTCAGGATCTATTTCAGAGGTGTATATATAGTTGTTATATTGACCATCCAGTGATTATTATACATCCTATATCCAATGTTCCTCAAATCCCCCTGACTGTCAGAATATGTTCTAGCTTCTTGAAATGTCCATTTCCAGTAATAACAGATCCATGTTACAAACCGATCCCATTTCCAGTAATTATGAACTATACATTATTCATGTCAACATGCACACAGTGATAGCTTTGGCGATTAGCATAAAGACAAAACATGGTCAAAGTGCATGTCTCCCTTTGTGGAACTGGATGTATAGCTGAGCCCCGTCTGACAGGAGATCACTGGCTACAGTCTGGAGGCCAAAGATTTTATTGAGGGCCAATGATGCCGCAGTCTCTATTGTGCCATCCTACATTCATTTACTTAGATAATTAGCAGCAATATGGACAGATTCTGTCATGAGATGTGAATATATGTATCTTGTCTGAATGTGGGCCTTGACACTGAGACATTTGAAAGAACATATCTGTTATTACATATCCATATGATATATCATGTAAGATACATCTGATTGGTGTAATACCAGCATGGATTTTCAACATTACCATAGCCTCAAAACTCATTGTCACTTAGCAGACATATTGCTGTCACTATCTATAATGAACCAAAATCTTCACTGCATTGTAGTATTTTTTAAAATATTTTCTATTCTAACGTAAATAGAGAGCAAGTAATGCAATCCTTTACATTTGAATTTTTATCTTCTATTTCTATGTTTTCAAAACAGTTTCTTTTGTATTGTCTCCATACCAGGCAAATATGTGATTACTGGTATCTGATCATTCACTGAATGAAGCAGACTTCTCTCTTGATGGGTCCATAGAGCATGTAGACATGTGTTAGTTTTATTCCAGTGTATATCGAGTTAAGATACTTCAGAGAAATGTGTTGTAACAGAAAGGGGATGTAAATACAACATCTGTTGTTTGACTTCACGGTTAATAGTCAAAACAGCCGCAGCTGGCTTAGACAAGTCTTCAAAATATCCCTCTTATCGTATAAACTATAAATCAATCAATCCTGCTTTTAATCTCATCTGTTTAATTTAATTTTCCTAGAAAAAAACATGCATTCCAAGACTGGACTTTCTAAGATTGTGTGTGTTTTTATCAGAACCACTCAAAATCGGCATTGATGGTTAGGAAGGGAGATAAATCACAGGTCTTCTAGGGTGGTGCAGACCACTAAAGTAATCTCTAGAGATGACCTGTTTCTGTCTACACTAAATCTTAGTAGAGTCTGGAGGAATCATTATAACTCATCAGGTGAACTAGGAGAGTTCTATACCCTGGGTACAACATGTTTCTGTTTAAGTAGTTGAACCTGATCGTCATGTATGGGTGAAAGATTACTGCTGTGACGTAAAACAATAACTCACTTACTCATATTTAAACCTCTATTGGTTCTAGGTTACAATAACTCAACTCACACACAGTTAAACCTCTATAGGAGTATAAAGATTATAGATTGTGGTGTATGTATTTTTTAAAACACTGATATAAAAATATTTTGCAATATGTTCGTTCCTATTGTTTGTTTTCAGTTGAGGACCATTTTTTCATCTCCTCAATGTTTATTAAGCATATGGCCTACATTTCAAGAACTGGTTGTACTATAGTCTGGGCCTAAATCAGTCAGTGCACCATTATTTTACTATAGCAGGAAATTACGTATACCTCAATTTACACCTGGGCTACAGATATGACTCTTTCATGAAACGCAGGCCTTGTTGCAAATTGGTGAAAAATGCCCTGAGTGAAGTTAGGCACATAATCCACTCGCTCGAATATTGTACATATCTGCTTCGTGCATGTGTATGGTTATGATACTTTTTAACCAATCGGAGACAGCCTGTGATGAGCTGCTTCATGGGGGTCATTGTGTGTAGAAAATGTACTATGGTACATCTGAATGCGATCAGATTCTAATGTGCCATTCTTGCAGCCAATTGAATAATCCAAAAGAACAAAAATAACGTTAAATTAAGTCCTAGTGATCATTCATGGTTATGGAATGATCCAGACAGTAGTATTTTACTTAGGTTTACATATTCATGGGCCAATATTTCAATTTAAAGAGACTGTGCTATATTAATGTAAGTTCCAGTCGTGATTATTGTGAATCCACAAACGTGAAAGGCAATTCAAGGAATATAAGATTGGCTCATTGTCTGTTTGTTGGTCATGAAAGGTACCTCAAACTCACATCTTGACACTAAACCCATCATTATAATGTATCTTTGAGGATAATAGGACAATCTACATTATTTAGTATTCATTTAAGGGCTAGAGGCAGTTCAGTGATAGACCATTGGACTTTGCTGTCAAAGGATCAGTTCGAAAATCCCCCAACTTAATTTGGCTATTTTTTTGGAATTTGGGTCCTTTTGGGATCATTTGGGTCCTTTTGGATATTAGTATATTGGCCCCTTGAGCTTCTAGGATCATCACTCAAGAAGGTATGTTGTTGATAATGTATTCGAGTTTCTTCCAAAGGTTCTTTTAGTCACAAAATTCACTCTAGGTAGATTTGGTTAATCGTCACCAAACTCACCTTCCAATAGGACAACAATTTATTTGTGTTTTTTAAAAATACCTCAGTTGCATGTCTTCAGTTGTCGTTTGCATCGAATTAACCTCCATTATCAAGATCTTCTCTCCCAGTTGTATATAAAACAAGAAATCAATGTTGATGCATAAACAAAGTCATTGTTTGCATTCCAGCGTGGCAACAGTTGGTTTGTGTTGTTTAATAGAGGATAAGAATTTGAGTTTACTATACGATGATGAGAGCCTCTTTTTCTATCTATATGTTGATGTGTACAAATTCTGCATTGGCGGGGAGAGTGCACCTTTAATCTTATCTAGATTCCTGGCACTTGGACTCAAAGAAATCATTGTACAAGTGCTGAAAGTAAAAGATTGTAGATTTGGATTAAAACTTTCTTCTTGGGTAGGAGACCATGATACGAACAGAAGAAAAAAAGAGAAAACATTTTGAAGGAAGAAAGCCATCTGCTATTGAAATGAGGTTTATGCTCCAAGAAATGAGTTTACTACACGGGAGACAGATGGAGTATTATGTTAGTATGATAAATGACTTGAAATTAGAAAATAAAATATAAAAACTGTATATATTTATTCCTGAAAATTTACAATATTCTGTGGAGCTAGTTTGATAAACTGTACAGAGTCATCATCCGTCATCATCCGTCATCATCAGGGGTCATCATCTGTCATCTTCAGCTGTCATCAGTGATGAAATTAAACATACAATCTCCAGCATCAACAAATTATATTTTATTATCATTGAATTTGACAAGAACATGGGAAATATATATCTGAAAGGCTTGGCAACCATTTTGAAGACTCAACCTAGTGCCAGTATACACCAATCATACACCAGTCTTATTGTATCATGTGTTGTTTTTTCCCCTGGATATTTAAACTTTTTTTTGTAAATAAAAGTTGCATATTTTACGATAGGTTATACTAAATCATGAATATAGAGTCTGTTGTGGCTGCTTACCTCTTTTAAAGTTGCTTTGGAAATAAACGTAATATTTTTTAAATATTTATTTAAAATTATGAATATATATTCAGCAGTGGTTGCTTCCCCATATACAGTGGTAGAAGCATCTGCTTTGTCATGCTTGTTTTATTGTCAGACATGTCTAATTACAATAATATTATTGTAGTAATTGCGTATGGGTGAAATTTTCCTGCTGTGACATAATGCATTAATTAAATCAAAACAAAACTCTACAGTGGTTAGTGTCTGGTTAGAAGATCTCCAATACGATGAGCTCATAATATTATTCAATGGATGCCAGCTATATTGTCTTCAAAATCTCTTTTTACAGCCCTTGCATCTTGTAATTTGTAAACCAGCTATATTGTCTTCAAAATCTCTTTTTACGGCCCTTGCATCTTGTAATTTGTAATATGATTTCCTATTTTATTGATTCCACAAGATGCTTATGCGATGTTCTCAGTGATGTTACTCTACTTCACACGATGTTACTCTACTTCACACGATGTTACTCTACTTCACACGGGTGACTTACATAGAAGAAGCATGGGATACTTTTGTATCTGGGTGGCTACTAAGAGCTATTTCATGTAGAAGAGCATTACGTGGTGTTTGATGTGGGACTCCCTGGAGTATCGGATAGCCGGCGTTGTCCATCAGCCAATCCCAGGAAGACCTACACCCATATACACATGTTGCAGTGAATATACTCACGTGTATCCTTACATTAACAGTGGAACAAAACGTAATCATTTCGTTTTGATACTTCGCAGAGCCATTTGTATCGCTTGAGGTTGATACAAGGCTATACTACTGTTTCTAAATGTATAGATAATAATAAATAATAATAAGCATATTTATAATGCGCCAACCCATCTTTTTCACAATGCTCGAGGCGCTAGCTACATTATTACCCCAGTCAATGGATCTGTGTGCATTCAATTTCCTTTTCAACTCCCTGGGGAGTATACAACCCAAGCTTCCGTTCAAGACACTACAAGGTTATCATTCACATGTCCATCTCATCCTTCTGGGTACCCATTCTCTGCTGGGTGAACAGAGGCATTATCGAACTAAGCCACTTGCCTAAGGTGACACCACAAGTTTTTCAGCCAGTGATTCAGTGTGGGGCAGGAACGAATCCTAGATATGATCAGGTTCTTGGTCACCCATCTACGAACCAGCCATCCACTCTCCATAACACTCTCCATAACACTCCATAACACTCTCATAAGTGGTCTTCCTCGCTGTACATACGAGACTGTGAGAGGGTTACAGTCTTGGAAGTGGATTTAAGAACTTCTTGAAAGGTTGTCCAGATAGATGGCCTTTACACTGGAAGTGATTCTTCTAATTTTTCCCAAAAAACTCTTTTTCCAATTTCTCATTATATTGGTTTGATGATGATGAATATTATGTCTTATAGCTGACATGGGGTAGAGGAAGTTGTAAGTATTATAAACAGTCAATTTGTAAAGGATAGACATCACATTGTGGACATATTTATTCTTTGGGTGTTGCCTACAACAAGTGTAGACTATCAGTAATCCTGTATGTGTAGTAATAATGAACTGCTAATGCCTTCAAACATGGCAGAAATACCAGAATATTGTGTTGACCTTTCTCGACTTGTCTTTTCTCTGAAGGTTCCTATAATGTTATCCTCTTGATGTGTTTTGTCTGGCTGTTCGTTTATGATTGGGTGTTGTACTTTGAGATAACTGTTTTCCGAGGGTGTACCAAATAGTTTTTTGTGGTCTACAGTTTTGATATATTGGAATTGTAGGTACTTTGGATCCAACTAGCTTTTAGTTGAGATTTCTGTCACAAGTTTGCTCATCAGTAATTTTACCCTATAAATAGACATTTGGGAATACTTTGTAACAATATTATGTATGGGATTTTGTGTTATTTCACAAATATTTCAAATTGTTCTCTCGGAATAATCGTTATTGTTGAGGTGTAAAATTAGAAAATGACTTTTGTAGTTATTTCTTTGAAGATTGGAAAGTGTTTATACACTTTGAAACAAATTATTCCTTTGTTTTAAGAGTCATTCAGCGCAGACAGTCTTTTTGAATAAGGTATAGTCACAGTAATATATAAATGATTTACCTGACTTTAGACTAGATTCTTGTATAGACTTTATCATAAATAATACATGTATGGATGTAAAAATTCATCCCCAGAAATTTGTATTTTTTAAATGATGATTTTTTTTTAAAACAGCAAAGAAAAACACCACAATAACTTTTAAAAAAGGAAACAAGAAAGAAGCAAAAGACACATTTCCTTTCTAATGAAGTCTTCAGCACCAATCACACAAGAAAAACCACCATTATTTCCCTCCCACCTAATGTACAAATTCTTCAACATAGTGTACACATACCAACATAAGCAGGTATCAAATGTAGCACTAGTGGTCAGTAACTGTCCTGTCCATCACAGAAACTGACCAGTACCGCCAGCTAACTGACCAATGGACCCATTTACTGCCCTGCTCAAATTCTACTTGTACTGACAGCTTAGCCAGAGGCTATCACTTGACCAGGCAAGTTTATGGCCCTGATACCATAGGTCATATGTATTTTGAAACCTGGACATATTTCTGGTGATGTATTGGTGATTAGCAATCTACAAGACGTTGTTTTCTGATGGAAGTTATGACGGGGGATATGTTTTACTGTCAGGCCAGTACATAGATGTGAATTTGTCATAAATAAGAAAAGTAATTACAATGCACTTAGTTATATATAACCTTTGTCTTGCACTGTTGTGTTTTAAAGATAAAATTGGTTCATATGGATGAAAGATTAATAAGCATATTTTATATAATATTTAAGATTCCCTCAATAATGTTAAGTATCGAATCGAATCAAAATTAGAAGATGCATACTACAAATTTTATTTGTGTAATGAGTGAAATTCATCTTCTAGGCAATGATATTAATAATAACAATAAAATAAAATTAAAATAATAATAATACTACTACTAATAATAATTAAACATATATAATAATAATAATATATTTAAAAAAAATGTTTTAAACTAAGAAAAAAATAATATACTAGTATGCATTTACAAAGCACGCAATTCACTGTTTTACAGCACTCTAAACCTGCTTTACAATTATCTTTGAACCATTCATTAGAAGTACTTATGACATTTGGATTGTTACATACACAAATATGTATGTTTACAGGCTAATAGTTCATCAGCTTTCTAAGAATACTTCAGATACTGTTGTTGATACAATCTGTATGAGTGCTCTGACTTCTATTTCCATCCATCCAGTAAGGCAGGGTGTTCCACTATGTGTGTTAATTGTTCCACACCTACACGAATGGTGCCACCTTATAGTACCAATGTCTGGCCACTTAGTATCTGGTCCAGTTTTGGCTAACTCTAGAGTGCCCAGTGCATTCTTGTTCCAGTCTTGGCTGACTCTGACCAGTTCACTATTGGCTCACAGCCACTGACAATTGATGGCATGTCTTCAATGGAGACCCAAAGACCCTCAAAGACCATAAGACCACAGCGTCAAAATTGATTCTTTAACTTTCTCCATACTGGAGGCAACCGTGAATATCATCTTTATTCTCTTAAGCCTCACATGGTGGTACAAGAGTACAAAATTCAAAACAATAACAAAAAGAAACAATCATCAAGATAGCATGGTCGAATGTACACACAATACTATTTACATTATATTCCCTAATGAGTAATATAACTGCCTAATCCAACAGGGAAAGGGTTTAAGTGCATTTAAAAATAAAATAAAGATGTCGATTTTGTTTAAATCATGAACATATAAAGATTTATTGGAATTGCATGGATCTGCTCATTCTTTCTTTAAGAACGACCACCTACATAAGGTATTTGTTAAACTTTGTTATACTGTCCACATTATAAAGGGGTCTGCACCATGCAATAATGAGGATGGGATGTAGCTGCCATCACTGACTGACAGGAATCCATGAGTTGGAGCTAATGATACCTAGAATGATACACCTAGAATGATACACCTAGAATGATACACCTAGAATGATACACCTTGAAGGATACCTGTGTGCTTGGTGGAATCTTAACCTGTGGAAAATAAAGGGGAAAGCGATAGCCCAGTGATCTCCGCCACCGAGGGAGGGGAAGATACCAGGGGGAGCTGGAGGGAGGGGCACATACCTGGGGGAGCTGGAGGGAGGAGCGAATGCCAGGGGGAGCAAGGCGGAGGGGCGATATTGAAATATATCCACCGGAATAGGAGGAACTGGGGTTGGCTTGGAGGCAAATGCTGGCTGGTGGCATCTGAGGAGGTTTCAACCTTTCTACACACACAGCAAGCAGTCCAAGTTTACCTGTATTGCATTATGACTTGAGGGAGGAATAGGAATTGGACTGTGGGAACAGATGTTGCTGAGATTGGGACAGAAAAAAAAAGGACAAACATTTTACATGATTCTTAACCCTTTTTTTTTCTGCTTGAGATTTTTTATTGTTCAAGCATGGATAAGGTTAAAAGTGTTAATACATGTATATGAAAATGATTATGAATTTATATGAATGCAAAATGATTGATATTTGACAATATCCCATAGCTTTCTGCATTGCAAGACCTTGGCAGTAATTTATCAATATGTTGCCATTCTTGCCACTTCATATTAGACATTTTGTCGTATTCATTTGGATCAAACATATTATCATCACTATTTTGCACAGGCATCTCCAATTGCCTTCAGTATGTAGATGGTTAAAAATATGGTAAATAATGATACTTACAGACTGTTGGAACTTATCTATGTCCAAGTCACGTACACTTCCCAATGCTATCAATAGCAGTGCTAGATTTCCTATTTGTCATTCATGTCTTTTTCAGGCCTATTGGTCTTTGTAATTACATGGTTCTCGCAATAGATCTCAAAGATTGCAGTATTGAGATTAGGACCTACTATGTTCCAGACATTGGATGCCAGTGAAACTTCAGATTTATCATGAATACTTATTGATTTCATCTTTGAGATACCAGGAATAAAATTTTATCGTCCGTCAATCAGAAATCATTTCAGTGGGTCCCAATTCCGAGACCCATAACGGAACTCGTGTCTACAAAGTAGAAGTTCGAATTTATCAGGTGAATGCGGGAATAGTTGTGTAAACGAGATTTCGGTTAAGGCTATGAAGATTGGAAGAAAAACATAGTAAAGGGGTGATAAAATCTATCTTGATTGAACAGGGGATATAATGAATGGATTTTATGGTCTTTTGAGTTATTGGTTTGGGGATGTAGACAGGTTACAAGGGGGCGTGTGGTAGCACAGTGGTAGAACAGTTGGACTTCGGAGCCAAAGGTTCCAGGTTCAAATCCCACCCCGGGGGCCCCGCATCAATGTTCGTGAAAGTTACCTTTCTGACGCGATATTGATAGGATGCGATGTCTGTAGAGTGGCA
>JAUTBT010002211.1:0-10224 GCA_032361225.1 Lepetodrilus schrolli
CTCGCAGGTTTACTGCAACATTCAGCACTACGGATGTTGTGGGTTTCCTCCTGCCCTAAACTTACAAGTTGTGATATAAGTGAAAGAATCTTGAAAGCGACTCTAAACCCCAATTCATTTTTTTTTTTACAAAAATCTATATTTACCAGCATATTGCCCAGGGTCATTGACAGGTGTTAAAAAAGGAAATTTGCCAATTTTTCAGAGGATGTTGAAAACTGTGCTGATGTATATTCTGATTCATGTGCTGATCAATGTACTGATATATTTGCATAGCTATGTGCTGATGTATTTGCATAGCTATGTGCTGATATATATTCTGATATATGTGCCGATATATGTTCTGAACTATGTGTTGATCAATGTGCTGATCAATATTATGTATCTGCATATCAATGTGCTGATATATATTCTGATCTATGTTCTGATGTATGGACCTGTGTTTCAGAACGAGGACCTCAGGCGAACTCTGGGAGACCGAAAGCCAGACACCGGTGCTGTGATCCACGGGTTCAAACAGCGGATCCTGAAACTAGAAATGCAGCTCAGAGACAAAGAGTCAACATATGCGTATGTTTAGCATAATGATGGCATTTCATCTATCTTGTGACAATGCATAAAGCTGATCCAACAATCCATTATGCTTTCTCAATTCTACAGGACAGTCTGGTAGTGCCGCTAAATATGAATGTAAATTTTGCTAGTCAGCAAACTAATTTTCATTCAGACAGATGACATTGAGACGAGTGAACCTGATTGGTCAAAGATGGTCTCCATCAGGTTGTTATGGTAACCCAGGTCCTCACACCTTTCCATCCACAGGCAGTGCTTGGTCTTAGTCATCTTGTTGTTGTCATTAATGGTGACGACTACTGTAGTTGTTAATGGAGACCAAGTAAGCCTCATATTTCATTCCATCTTAGTTGTCAAGAGAGACAATAAGGTTCCTGTTCATTTTGAGACTGCATTGACACATGGAAAGGATTATCTTGCCGTCCTGTGGTAGATAGTGGGATAGTTCACCCCTCACAACACCTGGGTGGAAGCAGTTTTCAAAAGTACCTTTTTCTGGTAATAGTTGCAGCCGAGGTCATATAACATGGCACCTTTGTGTTTGATTATTTTACAGGAAGCTAGCAAGTGAGCTGAAGACCACGAAAGTGGAGGAGATGAAGGTTCAGATGGAGGTCCTGTACCAGGAGGTGCTACGGCTGCAGAACTCCTATGATCTGGGAATCAACCAGAGCAGGTAACGGCTTATCCCTTGATTAGTTTATTTATTTAACATTATTTTATAATTTTGCCTCCATTTTTTACATTCCATCCGTTACGATGACCAAATATATAACAGGATTAGTTGTCAATATAAACATTGTTATAAAAGAAGAGAATGGAGCCAGGGGTGCATTCAGGCTGCAATATATTTCTCTACGAAGTGCTACATAAATATATGGTGGTACTAATTTTGCTATTTTTAGTTGGTGTGTCGTCTGAGCATATTTGTCTGAACAAATGATTAATGTCGAATGTTCCAAGATGTAAAAATCACATTAATTTTGTTACATGTTTGTTGTATTCGTCATTGATATATCTGGATACTTCTTGTAACACAGTGCATACAGTGTTAGAACAACACAGGTTTATTGATTAGTCATCAGCTGTTCATAGCCAGACAAACGTGTGTGCAAAGACTGTATCAGAGTTATCTCCCTTTGGTCATATTTCCACTACAATGTTTTAAAAGACTTGATGAACACTATTACACTTTATTGTTATTAAAAACAAGTTTGAATTCACCAATCCTTGAAGTCATATTCCTCTCAAATCCAAGGGAATATGTATTTGCATACGTGCGTCAAGCATAGTCTAAACTGATGGAAAATTAACTGCAATAAAGATATCAGCTGGTCATTTGCATGTCAGGGTTGGTAGTATAATAAATATAATACTAAACGAGCTTCTGTGTGATGCCATTTTTATGAAACTCGTGAATAGTTTTGGTATCTGACTCGCTTTTTCTCATCAGATACCAAAACCATTCACTCGTTTCAAAAAAATGGTATCACACTGAACCTCGTTTAGTATTCTCTATGTATTGCAGCCAGAACGCAGCCTTGGTAATCGTCAGAACCATGTCTATTTTACACTTTGGCAATCAATCAATTCGTATGTGGCAGTGTGATATTGGATGCTCCCACTGATCTCAGCCAGCGGGGTTACCCCTTTGGCTATGTCGATAAAGTGTTGCTCTTAATCCAGCCACTCGAGGTTCAAATACATTTGTAAACATGGTACATACAATTGTAATCAAGATACGCATACATCAGCTGCACGCACTTTTGTCGCACAAGTACCCAGGACAGGAAGTGAGTGAAAGCCGCTTTATATTATTTCTGTCCACAGCAGGAGTGTCAAGGACAGTGGAGCCAAGGTCAAGGCTCTCAATGCAACCATTCTGCGGCTCAATAAGAGCCTGGAGCAGCTACAGGCAGAGAACAAGGCCTTGAAGGACGACCTAGAGAAAGCTATGGAGAACTCTGATGAGATTCGGGGAGCTGGCAAAAGTCAGTTTATTTAAAGAAATTATGGCTATTCTGTTCTGTGTTCTGTATTGAGAATACTAAACAAGCCACTATGTGACAGCATCTTTACGAAAATTGTGAATAGTTTTGGTATGAAAATGGTACTGGATGGAAACAAGTTTTGTATTTGATTTATAGTATTACCAGTTATGACATCCAAATAAATTAATTGTAGTTTGTTTCCTGTCAGATTGGACTATATTTAGAGTGCACACAGGAATACATACTATCTTCTAAATACTGCTTTGTGTACCATATTTGTGAGCAACTTGCATCAAATCCATTTGAATTCTGATGCTACTAATTGACATAGTTTTCTTCTTATTGAACATCTGAGAACAGTTGTAAATATATCTGGGGCCCATTGTACATAACAGTTATAGCTACAATTGATTGTAAGTCAAATTTTCGGAACCTGTTACAAGTTAAGTCTGGGTGCATGAACCACTTTTATCACTACAATAGTTTTAGCTAACCAAATTCTCAAGGATTGTATCGAGAAAGGTGTTCTATGCAATGGACTTACACTTGTAGCAAGTTCCGATATTTTGACTTACAATCAATCGTAGCTACAACAGTTCTGTGCAACCTGCTCCTTTCAAAAGTGTGATTTCTCTAGTGGCACGCTATCAGCAAACGGGTGAATTTAAAATTATGGTGGTGCGGGGGAGGCCTAGAAAGACTACTGACAGGCAGGATCAGTATTTGTAGACCATCGCATTGAGAAGCTGCGTTACTGCTCCAGAGTTGAGGGATGACTTTAGGGCTGCCACAGGAATCCGACTTCCCAAGTCAACGATTCGAAACAGACTGAGGAGGGTGGGTCTTAAATCGAGGCGTCCTTTCAGAGGAATGAGTCCAACTGGAGCACACAGGTGTTTCAGAAACCAGTGGGCGCATCAGTTTTTTGGTCGTCAACTGCGCCATTGGCGATAGACCATGTTCTCCGATGAATCGAGGTTTTGTTTACGTTTCACTGATGGGAGACGGCTTGGGGCGAGGCACCATTCGGTAACCGTCCAGGAGCACGATAGATATGGTGGCGGCAGCATCATGGTCTGGGGTGGCATCACATACGACAACAGGATGGATTTGACAATCGTGCAAGGGAACATGACTGGTCAACATGATGTTGACTAGTTGACCAACTTTTACGTCCAGTGGTCATCCCATTCGCCCAGCACGTAGGACTAAAACTTTGAGATCCGGGATGACAATGCTCGTCCTCACAGGGCTCATGTTGCAGTAGACTTTGTGAGGCAGCAACGCGTCACAACACTGCCATGGCACTTTGCAACATCTTGGCCAGGCCTTTGAATGGCATTTGATTCCATGGGAGACAATCCTTCGTTTGATCTCCAGAGTATGCCCAGAAGTCGTGCGTGCATCGATGCTCACGGAGCATGGTCCAGATATTAACTTTACTAAGACCAATGAATTGCACAGTGTCATTTCTTTACGCATGTTTTCGGAATATATTGGGGGTTCGCTGTATATTTATAATTATTGTTCTCAGTATATTTAGAAATGGTTTCATTTTCCTCAGTATATATAACAAAAATATTAAAGTGTTTCCCATGGAAATTTAAATAAATCCATTAATTCTCATTTTCAGGAGAATATGAAGACATGAACAGGAAACAGTTACTCAATACCATAGCCACACTACAACAGGTACTTTAGGATAAGAGGCACATGCATTATTATGAAAGAGAAATCTTCGAACGTTCACAGAATTCTGCCATTTGTATATTTATTTCGCATAGCACAGTCATGGAAAGTAAACATTCAAGCTTTGAATTATATTATTCCAAATCTAACTAGAAATTAATTATTATTTCTTGATGAAGTGAATAAAATTAATAATGTTGATGCCAGTAAGCAGTGTATTAACTATCTCGTGCTAGAGTTGCCCTGTTGGTCTGAGCTTTTTAGCAACACAACAGGGAGAGGGTTAATGTCAATAATGATGGTTCGTTAATTTAAGACGGCACCTCGGCTAGTTCTGAGAGTTCTGTGAGTTCTGTAGGTTCTGTTGTTTCTACGAGTTCTGTTGTCTCGTCTTCAGAAGGTGTCACGTGCTGATAGAAAGCTGGATGCTGAAACGACATCGCTGACTTCTATGGACAGCAGAAGAAGTGAAGTTCACGGTCAGTATCATCTCTCACACCTGCTGAATGCTATGTGCTAGTAGTGGACTTCTTAAAACTACCGTTACCTTTTGATGTCTATCTATCGACTATATATAGATATATTAAGATAACTGTATGATGTAGTGAAAGATTAAAATAATTGTGATTGTTTGCAATTTAGTTTGAAATTATGGAACCATGTCATAAGCTGTGCAACCAAATAAGGTTGATTGAACATTACATTACAGGGTCATTTTATGAATGCTTCAATGTTTGCCAATGTTTGCGATTGCCCAATCTGTTATTCCACAGGAATCGAAAGTTAGGACTTTAAAATATGTTTCTTAGCCCTCTCCCTGCTGGGTTAGGCACAGATACAGCCCTTTAGGGCATCTCTGGTTGCCTTCAGCATGGAGAGGGGTAATTATTATTTCAGTAAATTTAAAACATATTTTACAGTCATGATATCCGATTCCTGTCGCCTGGCTTGCAAACCGTGACATGTATATGGGCATGGCTTGCAGACCGTGTTGTATATGTGGGCGTGGCATGCTGTTACAGGAAAGATAGCACTGCATGGGTCAATGGAGGAACGTCTCCAGCAGCTAGACGAGAGAGAGACACAGCTGCTGGAGGAGATCAGCAGTCTCAAGAGGAAGCTGAAGAGAGTGAACACTGACAGAAACAGAAAGAAGTCAGAGTGAGTCTGGTTTTCCTTTGAATCATTGCAGTTTAAAGCCGCGTTCAAGATTATTTCACTCAGATTATATCACGGCTTGTTAAGTGTATGTCAAGAGGAATTCTGTGACACCTGTAGCCCTGAGTAACACCTGTAGTGCATAATGTTGCAGAAATATGCGAGCGCAGGCTGGTACTGACAAAACCAAGGATAATTGTACCTCTTGAGTTTCTTCTCTGATCTGTGAGTTGGATGTGGTACAGTGGCTAGCTTGTAGGACTATGGATTCATAGTTCCTGAGTTTTAACATTCCCCACACTGGTAGCTTTTAATCTCTATAAGAATTATGTTCTGTTACCATGGCTGCACAATTAAATCTATTCAGAGTTAGTCTTTGACAAACAACTGTTTTCATAGATACTTTCAACATGTATAATGCTCATGTACCATGTGTACAGTATTAATACTGAATATATCAATGGACATGCGAGGAAAACTTCGTACAATGTTCATAGTAAAGTTTTGCAAAGTTTACAATGACAATCTAAATGTGAGTGTATTAGCCTGTTAGGGTGTCACATATATCTTGCATGTTGTTTTTTGGTGGTTTTCAGAATTGACGTATTGGTTGCAACCCCACGACACAGAACTCAGGCAGCTCCAGTTCCCAGAAGCCGCAGGTATTGGAATTAAAAAATCCAACTTGTCTTGTCAGTTACCCATTTGTTTATTGTAGAAATAAATAAATATGGAAAACAAAATTCTCAATTTATATGACTATTGAATTCAAGCAACCAAACAAATATTCATTTGTTTGTGAGGATATCTCATCCCCATTTTTACAGACCATCATCCAACGAGGCAGGCCAAGAGTCCAGGGTTCATAACTTCTCACAGAAACATGCAGCCACCAAGCTGCAGCGATCATGGAGGGAACATCGCAGTAAGCGGCAGGACGATGAAGAGGTAGGGGCAGACAATTCATGGTGAAACTTTCGCATGCGTCTGCTATTGAATGTAAATAAGTGTTGCTCATTATCTATCCTGTGTCTTTAATTCTCAGTGTACACAGTTATCAGTATTTCTTATGCACAAATTAGTCATCGCCAAAATATTTCAAGATATTAGACCTCAAAGTGTTTTTCAAGTGATTATGCAGACACCAATAACTTGCATGTGGGAAGAAAAATATAAAAATGTGTCTTTAGCAACTTAAACTAAAGGCATACAACCATGGTTTGTTGACATATTTCATGGACAAATGTATTTTACCTGAAAGTATGTGCGTTTGATTTGTCTACACAAGTATTTTGGGCAACAAGCTACATTTTCTGCAGGTCCGACTGGTTTTCAATATTTACATATTTTTTCACTGTTTTGTACTTTTTATTGAAAATATTTCAAACCAGTGGGGCATGCAGAAAATGTACCTTGTAGCCCAATATACTTGTGTAGACAAATGAAATGTACATACTTTCAGGTAAAATACATTTGACCATGAAATATGTCAACAAACCTTGATTGTTTGCCTTTAAATGTGAAAAATATTTGTTAAATATTTGCTTCATTCTCAATGTTGTGTCTCAACTATCTCTCCACCAGAAATCTTTGAACTTTCATCAGTGATTATTGTGATGTTGATGTGTTGATTGTGTGGATGGCATGTGGAGATTTAGATTTTCCAGACAAAATGGATGCTAACATCGAGTTTTCATCTTGTACGTATTCACAGGGTCTTTTCCGTATGCAAGGTGTACAGTTGTCATCCCTGTGTTATCTGTACCTGCTGTTACCCGTGGGTCTTACAGAAACATATAATTACCACATCTTCCACCGTGAACAAACTGCTGCAATATAACTAGAAAACTCTGGAAAACAGCATAAACCCCAATTTTAACCCTTAAAAAATGCAATGATGCCATTCAATGCAGTCTAAATATCATATTGTATTACCATGATTACACCTAGCCACGATTTCTTGAAACAAATTTTAGTTTGAGATTTTGCTCAGCTGAGATTTCTCCCATTGACTCAGTCCTGTAACCTAGCTGAGTTTTAATCAAGTTACAGCACTGAGTCAATCTCAGTTGAGCAAAATCTCAAATTCAAGTTTGTTTCGAGAAATCGGGGTCCGTAGTATAATTTTTTATTGTCAAGACATTACCTCCCTCAACTCCATATGTCATCAAGTACTGTGTACTATCTCTTCTCTCTCTTGTTCTCTCTCATTGTCTTCTTTGTTGTGGTTCTCGTGCTGTGTAGATGAGAAAAGTCAGACATTTCCAAGAAAACCATGCAGCGAAAGCAATCCAAAGTAGATGGCGCCAACACCATCAGGAAGAGGACTCAGAAGTGGGTATAACTTCACGACACCCGATAACAACAAACCCCAGAAACCTGAACATGTATAATGAACATCAACATGGATTGGTTCTCTTAGTGGTTGCCATGGTGCCCATGTAACCCGCGAGTGCGATTCGGGGGCGTGGCTGACCCAGCGAGGTACTGTAGTGTGAGGACATTCAGTCCACAACGAGGCGTCGACACGTGTGGGCAAGATATTGCCGCTGCAACGTCAGCACTAATTCATTCATCGATACTACGGGGTGGGGCACTGAGTTCATGATGGGGCAGGAGGGGTCGGCTGATTCAGTTCACCATGGAATGGGTGGGTGGAATTTAAATTTAATATGGTGGATGGGTCATTCAGTTTATTGTGGGATAGGCGGCCTGTTCACTGTCAGTTATGACTACAATTCTGGTCAGGAATTTTCTCTACAAAGGATAATATTGCTCACCTGTAATAATAATAATCGTAGCAATGGTTAGGTCTATGGTTAAGGATGTCATTGTTGCCTTAGAGGTACGTCAATTCTTACACGAGAGCACAGGGCATCAAATGTCTGTGTACAGTGGTAAATTTTCGCAGACTTGTCGCAATTGTCAACTCTGAAATTCTAAAATTGAAGGTTTGAATCCAGATGTCCCAAGCTGTTGTTTCAATGGAGAAATACTGCCTTATTTTCACTCCTGTGCAGTTACCTCCCTTGCTTCATGTGCACCAGCCCTGGCCTGTGGATCTTATTGTAACATGTAGTTGTTGAAGGCTTTCACACTATACACATTCCTTTAATACTGGTGAACCTTTTGATTAGTCAAAGCAATCACATACTATTAACTTTTTGTACAGCTAATACTAGAAGCTTACTCTCACTGCTGGATTAGACACAGGCTCTGCTCTTTAGGGTATCTCCAGTTGCCTCCAGCATGGAAAAGGTTAATGGAGTAAAATACGCATATGTAAAGTATTTTCTAATAGAAGAATTAAATTTCTATATTTGTGTTGTATTGGAACTATTTACTTTACATCTTGTGAACAATTTCCTTCAAATATGACATACAGCAGAATCTACAACATTTAAAATTTTGTTAAATGTTTGTCATTGTCTCCAGGCTGCGTACATGATTCAATCAGCCTTGCGGGGCCATCACCAGCGGCGACAACAGCTGCATCGCTATCGTCATGGCGATGATGATGACGAGGACGAGTCAACGACAGGGAGCGATGATGCAGTCTACATGATCCAGTCATCACTCCGCGGACACAAAGCGAGGAGGGATCAGATGAGGCGATTGAGGTTAGAGAACAACACGATCTCTTGAGCTATCGCAACATTAAATCCAGGGTAAATGTGTTCTATATTTAGACCGTAGGCAGTGGCTTGTGCAGTTCCAAAAACAGACAAGGCATAAAAGAGTTGTATCAGTAGTCTGGGCCTAGATCAGCAAGTGCTGGCCATGATTATTGTACTTTGTAGGTAGTCGTGGTGGTTTAGGCTTGGAATACTGGAATGATCCTATTGTCAATTGATCGGTTTGGTTGGAGTCCATGGAATGTGGAACAGCTGTGCAACAATCTGTATGTGAATTGCAGAACGTAGTTTATGTCAAATGTGAAAAACTGAGCATGATAGTTGTGGTGGTGTACAGGCCACAGGACAGTTTTTTTGTACGCATACTCTGTGTTTTGCAGACTAAATTCAACTGGTGATGAAGATGAAGATGAGGATAGTTACCGTAGTTACGAGAATAGAAGAGTTTCTGCAGCAAGACCTTCTTCAGGTATGTCGATATACAGGGGTAACACAAGTATGTCAATATACATGTGTACAGGGGTAACACAAGTATGTCCATATTCAGGGGTACAGGGGTAACACAAGTATGTCAATACACTGGGGTAACACAAGTATGTCAATATACAGGGGTAACACAAGTATGTCAATATACAGGGGTAACACAAGTATGTCAATATACAGGGGTACAGGGGTAACACAAGTATGTCAATATACAGGGGTAACACTAGGTCTCCTGGTATTTTCTGTTAACTTCTGCCATACTGAAGGCAACCAGAGATGCCCTGAAGAGCTGTGCCTGTGTCAAATCCAACAGGGAAGGGGTTAAATATAAAGCCCCAGCATGCTACCATGTTGGGAGTTAACATGACATCATGCTATCAGCTGGCTATTGCTATTCAGGGGGGGGTTGTCGTCATGTATGGGTGAAATATTCCCGCTGCGACGTAAAGCAGCAATTCTATCAGGCTGTTCAGGGATAGGTGTATGCTATATTGTAATACAGAGTTTATTGTGATTGACGATACCTATCTTCCTTTCCTACTGCTTCAATATTAATAAATGACACAGTATTACATTAATGAAAAATCACTTTGCTGGATTATTATATTGTATTGACCGGAACCAAAGGTTCCAGGTTCAAATCCCGCCCCGGGGGCCCGGCATCAATGTTCGCGAAAGTTACCTTTCCGACGCGA
>JAUTBT010002212.1:0-10222 GCA_032361225.1 Lepetodrilus schrolli
TCCTCCTGCCCTAAACTGACAAGTCGTGATATAAGTGAAAGAATCTTGAAAGCGACTTAAATCCCCAATCAAAAAAATAAAATAAAATAATAATAATGGCATTTCTAAAAATCAGGTCTTTATATGTTTATGCAATGGCATTATTTGACATATTCACCTCAGGGTTTGATTTTGAAAGCGACTTAAAACACCAATTAAAAAAAGAAATATATATATAATAATAATACTAGTACCAATCGAGCTATGATTACATTAGATAACCCGGTGGCGTGAAACAGTTGGTTAAGCGGTGAATTACTTGTATATTTAAATTGTTACGTTTAACACACTTCTTCTATAATGGCTAAGGCATACATGCATATTTTCGAAACACCAATCCTTGCCATTTTAGGCACCATTGCAAAATCCAGCAATCAATCGTTACTTATACCAAATTAGTATCCACCGATAGCATGTCTTGCAATGTCACAAAAACACTTAATATATTTACGAAATAGATATAATTTGATGGAAATGGTCGTATGTCAGTAATAAATAGTTTAAGTTGGTGGGTGGCAACCATTTTAAGCAAGAATAAGTTACATGTCTTTGAATCATTCTAAATCCTAAGTACAACCATGGCAATACGGGAAATATATACATGTTGATTATTTGAAATGGGAAAGAAATGGAGAGAGAAAAAAAATCAGCATGCCATGCCTGTATAATTATTATTAAGCAGATGAAAATTATTGTTTTATATATATTTATTACAAACATCATCATATAACATTAATCAAACACTTGCTAACAAGAAAAAATGTAGATTTTTTGTTAAATGTGCTCCACCCTTAAAAGTGTATTTGTGCCAAATATTGGCTCTGGAATACGTATTGGCTCTGGAATACGTCAACTACCAACTTTGTTATACACACATGTGGAAAACATACATTCAATAATGAAACAGTAAAAATCTAAGATTCTTAACAATTCAAAATCGATCAGAACAGGACAGACAAAACAATAAATGTACATAATCACATAATTTGTGCAATAATGTTTTCTACTGTTGTCATGTATTCATGAATAGTATAACAACGAACAAGCAGAGATAATATTTTGTCATGTTATTAGGCAGCGCGGTGTTGAGAGGTTTCACATTCATATTCAGGTCTTGTATACCTGATAATTATCTAATTTACCTGAGTAGATCACCTTTCATGATGACACAACAGCCAATTACGAAAAATAAATATATAATTGTATGACTAATTTTGATTAAAAATCTACAAAATTTGCGTTCTTGAGTAAAAATAATATTTTTCCTCCTTAGAATTTTTAATTTTAATTTTATTTTTTGATTGGGGTTTTAAGTTGCTTTTAAGATTCTTTTACTTATATCACGACTTGTCAGTTTAGGGCAGGAGGAAACCCGCAACATCCGTAGCGCTGAATGTTGCAGTAAACCTGCGAACATCGGCTGGTACTGACAAGACCAAGGATGATAACTGCATTGCCACTCTACACACATCGCGTCAGAAAGGTAACTTTCGCGAACATCGATGCCGGGCCCCTGGGGCGGGATTTGAACCTGGAACCTTGGCTCTGAAGTCCAACTGTTATACCACTGCGCTACCACCCGCCCCTCCTTAGAATAGTTATTCGACTACATGGCTTTCCATAAAAATTATATTGTCACATTTATCATGCTAATGACTAATAATATTTTACTGAAAATTTAAAATATTACAAATATTGTTATCAATTAAATAATATAAGCATAATTCTGTTGCTTAAGAATGAATGTTCGAATAAATAGGAACAAGATTAATAAGCATGCAACAGTATGAAAAACACTTTACACAATAATAAAAATTAAAAAAATATTCAAACATTTATCAACTTAATAAAAATGTGACAAAGGAAACTAGCAAACATTCAAAACACTAAATTAATTAAGGGCCTCAGAGACATAAATTTAGCTTTTATATTATTTTAACGAATTAGCAAATGTCTACGGGCTCCAGGTGTTCTTCAAGAACGTGCAGACACAGAAGAATATAGCACCAGATTCCTCAAACCAAGTTCTGAAGATTTGTTAGAAAGTTTCCCCACAACATCTCGGATGGCCCTTAATTATTTTTCATGAAAAATGAAAACTGAATTATTTTTTTTTTTATAGATATTTCAACAGAAAAAAATATTATTATTCTGTGATGGTAAAATTGCAATGTCTATGGGTAAAAGTGGTGGGAGATAACAACATATATCTGTGTAGGTTGCACCACATTAATCCAAAATTATATCTCAAAGCAAAATTAAGAATTCATATACATTATATATAAATAACATATACAACAGTATTTTATTTTAAGGAATTAAAACATTTTTAAAGAAATATAATATTGTATTCTTGGTAATAATGTATTATATGTACACTGCCATTGCATTATATCACATTCAAATATGTAAATAATAAGTACACATTTCTAATTGTAAAAGAAGATCTTCGTAAAATAGATATGCTATGACTAAAGTCTGTGACGCTAGTAATAAAATACTCCCATGCGTAAATCTAATAGCATAGAATACTATGATTAATATGCAATTAAAAAGCACAAATCTCAGTAACATCCAAGTGGAAAACAGATCCCAAGATTACTAAAGGTTTTGAGTATGATTTCATTTGTGAACAAAACTTGAAATCATATTCAAGAAAGTGTTGTAATCTAGGCGCCTGGTACTGTTGTAATGCCATCAGAAAATTTGTTTCACATACAATTCCATTAATCAAACGGAGGATAAATATGTTTCCCCCCTTCCCAAAAAATGCATAAATGTGTCATGTTTTAATATCGCTGTCAAATTTCAAACACTGCGATTGTGCATCTCTCAGTGCTGTTATATATAGTCTACCTCAAAGGGAGGTAACTGTTATGATCAACAGAATGTTCATTAGTGTCTACGTTGACTCAATAAATTATCAGAGGTAATTAATCCATGCTTAGGGGCACATTATTTACTGTAGTCATATAAATTGAAGGGAGATAACTCTAAATTCTTATGTATGCACCTTGAGCCTCGTTCTAAAATCTTTTTAACGCGTCGCGTGATAAAAGCGAGTTGACTATGATTTATCGTAGTCAGAAAATAAAAGATACTAAAATATTGGGCTGGCTGCCATGCGCAGTAAAAAAAAGAAAAATGGCACTGGCTGAAAGTTTTTCCCCCCTGGAATTCACTGCACAAGTACAACAAGAGATTTATTTTTCATAGCACAAACAATCATTGTGAAAACACCATGCAATAAAGACATTTATCGCTGGCCTAATTACACATTCGGCCGTTTGCCAACAAGACTGATAAATATTCATGACTACCATAGGCTTCTGTATGCGCTTAAATAATCATGCTTTGTGTTTTGATTTCACATAATACGGATTCCTCAGTGACAAAGCATTGTTAACACGTTTTCTTCACTAAAATCACAGCGATCATTCAAAATCGCAGAGTTTAACGTGTGAAACAACATGCTCATTGGCCAGTGAAACCGGATCAATTTAATCAGCAGGCCCCGACTTTACGAAACTTTTTTCTTACTGAACTCAGAATTGTACTAAAATCCTTGAGTACGTACTCACGAGTTGTTTGTCAATGAGTTTACGGTTAAGTACGTTTTTGTACACAACACATTTTTTTTCACGGGGTCGTAAGCAGCATTTTGGAACTCTTTGGTGCATTTAGAGACATTGAGGTAAGAAGGGTATGAAGACTGGTCCCATGCCTATGCTACGCATGCTCGTTGTGTAACATTGACATGGAACTAGTGATATTCTTTAGATTGACAGTACATTTCAATACGTAATATGCTATACGAGACCCTGAGGAAGTTGTTAGACTTAAGCATTTATTCAATTTTCGCGTACAATGGATTTTGTAAATAGAAATGGCGATTGCGATACGTGATAAACATGAGCGACAGGGCTGATTGAAATTTATAAATAATCTCAATGTTTTTAGCGATATAGTCCTTCTCAGAAATGTGTTATCTCCCTTTATTAGACTTATCTCCCTTGGAACATGACATTTCCGGAGATTTTTTTTCACTCAAAATGGCATCGGATAAATAGAAGTCGATCGATTTTTCAGTTAATGTCAAAGAACTAAACTAAATTTGTACAGAATAACGGGAAAAATTTGTCACAGACCAAGGCAGAATCAGTCTTGTGTGCACATGGTGTCTGTATGCTAGGGAAACAGCAGATAAGTGAAGTAATTTGAAAATGTTCTGCGGCGGAGCCGTGCTGATCGCCTCACGTCTCGGTGAAGTTTTGCCATATCCGTCATTGATACACGAGTGAATTGATGGTATCTAACAATCACCATCATTTTCAAGTAGTGATTTGTGCGATTACATCGTTATCGGAAAATAAAACAACGTACGCTAAACTACGTTGGCAGCTGACGAAAACTGGAAGTAGGAAAGTGTTTTGACAAAGGAATACAAGTGATGCACTCTCGCAGAGATCAGCCTAATTAATTCAAGGACTGTTCTCGGTATCTAAAAGGTATTTAGTGATTCCACCTGCATCTACAACAAACACAACCCCGTGAACATAGAAGTAAAACTACGACTGCGGGCGTTTCAGTCAAAGGTCACAGGTCATTTGCATGCAGGTTACATCTGCTTCCCCAGCGCAACCAAGTTACTAAAATAATGCAGGTTTGATAATAAATATGACTTGTACATGCAGTAGTGTTATCAGCTATCTTTATATATATGTACTCCAGAATTTATCATTATCTTTATTATAGAGATCTTGTTCATATAGAGAAAATAGAATGGTATTATTGGGAACTGTTAATAATATATTATTACAGATAGAATATTGCAGATACAATTGACTTAATTATTATCGAATGGGATTTGGGAATTATCTGGTGGTTGATAGTTATATTTTTAATGAAATGCACATATTCCTGTGTTAGCCACGTTAGCCGTATAAATGGCATTTCCTTGCGTGTTTCAGCCGTTCAGAGATTCAACATTTTATTGGTCAGTGTTGGTTGCATATCTGTGCAGGGTCACTGGTCTACCGTCAACATTTTTTTAACTCCAGTATTATGTTAACGGAAGTGAAGTAATGTCTCTTTTTCTTCATCATCACACTCACGTTATCATAAGCAACGTGTATTTGCCACGGCAAAATCATCTCCCGGAAGTGCTGTTTGTAACTTACGTGATAAGAGAGTAATGAAAGGGAGATAATATTTCAAGGGGAGATAACATTTCTGAGAAGGACCATACTCGACATCATTAATTAAGGGCCAGTAGTCTTTCTGGACATGTGAATTTAGCGTTATTATCTTTCTAACGAAGAAGTTCGGAACACCACAGGCTCCAGGTACATTTTAAGTAATAGCATTGAGTGGCACCAGACTCTTCAAGCTGAGTTCCAATGTTTGGTAGAATGCATCCACACAAACATCAAACAGAAGACATATTTTATAATGGATAATTTTCATTTGGCTAATAGTACATTTCATCACTTGATATATGGAGCTGATTTTCCTCCCTGTGGGTATCGCGACCTAAGGCTACAAATATTTCTTGAGTATGATTTCATTCTCAATGTAAATTGTGTTCAAATCCCAATATGCAAAACATCCTAATATAAATCGTATAAAATAAAAGGGTCAAAATAGGTCCTACACCCCCCCCACATCCCCCAACCCCTCAACTCCAAACCCCACCCCCACCCCCACCACTTGTGTATTGTAAGAAGTGATAGAATGGGTCACCCTGATTTTCATGCATTTATTTTTTTTAAACTTGTCTCGTTATTAAATGCTTATTCATAGCATATTGGTAAAAAAAACTCGACATTGACATTAAAGAACAATTCACTCCATCATTCTATGACTTTTAAATAGCATGTGAATGATGTATGATCATATTCCAGCCTACTATATCTTTATAATAATCAACTGATCAAAAGATAGCCAAATATATATTCAACCTACGAAATTCAAAAAAGTGTTTTCATGGTATTGCACACCGAATGACCTTGGAGTTCTTAAAAGAATCTTTTCCAATTTTTTTTTTACGATCCTGAAGTCAAGTGTCAGTACTTAAAGCCAATTTTCTGGTCTGAATCTTTTTATGGTTGTAGTCTGATGATTCTGCATAGATAGGCAGTCAACCATTATTAGCAATGGCACATTGCACATAACTGTCCAATTTACACAACTGCAAAATCTTTACCACGGTGAAGACTGCTAACTACTAGCAGCGCATTTACACAGAATGGTCACAGAGTTACGAGAGTCATAACTCCCATTCATTAACCCTCTCAATGTTGGAAGCAACCCGAAATGCCCTGATGAGCAGTGCCTGTGCCTAATCCAGCAGGGAGAGGGTTAACAGGGAGTTATGACTGGTAGCCCTATGATCAGTCTGGAACGGAGACCAGGACCCAAGGTTATGAAACATTTTGAGTACGATTTCATACTCACCTCAATATTGTATAGGGGGAGAGATAGAGAGAGAGGGAGAGAGAGAGATTACTTATCATACTTTTATCAATAACATGTCCTTTTATAGCAGCAATGCAAATATCAGGACCTATCTTTCTATTTTTCCTAACAAGCTTTACTATGCTAATATTAAACAGAGTAATGAGTGATGATAAATTATGTTGTAGCCGTTACGTCGTTTCATTAACCATTACGACCAAGCCTATTAGTTGTACGCTATAGTCTTCTTTTTTTCAACA
The DNA here is from genome assembly GCA_032361225.1 of Lepetodrilus schrolli. Lineage (NCBI taxonomy): Eukaryota > Metazoa > Mollusca > Gastropoda > Lepetellida > Lepetodrilidae > Lepetodrilus > Lepetodrilus schrolli. Next base: position 6,756 of record JAUTBT010002212.1, read on the forward strand.
ACATTAAAATAATTATTTTCCCATTAATCACATAATTTGCCATGATTGTGCCTGCAGTTTCTAAATATTAAAAGAATTTCAGATATATTCAAATCCCTAGGTTTCTGCTTTCAGGGCATCTCACATTCTGTTATTGTGACAACTTCTTTAAAAATCCTTGAAAAGGCGTTATCCCCTCCATTGAATCCATCAATCACGCCGCGATGATCTATCTGTAGCTTTATTACATATGTTTTTAGGCTGTTTACTGCCATGCCTTGATCCTCGAATGTATGTGTGATATTTACATCACTCAGAGCTAGGTTAAAGTCAGTGCACATGGCGACTATCTGGATGGCGACTCGTTGGATGGCGACACTTAAATGGTGACGTTGTTTACGGAGGGAACTTTCTCGTATGTATCAGTTCATGAACTAGGAAGTTCGCTATTTGCCCTGACCTGCTTTGTTGACATGTGACTGATGTCTGGGGGGGATCAAAATAGGAGTAAAATAATACGTCATTACGTGGATTAAATTTCAGTCGGAATTTATGCATTGTGTCGCACCAGTGTGCAGTTGTACACGACTGCGTGATGCAGATATGTAACAGATGTATGTATATCCAACAGGATTTCCACTTATTTATGAAAATACTTGCTTTTCAAGTTCATCTTTATTCAAATCGGTCATTTTTCATGTTCATCTGGCATATGTTTACATTTTGCTGAAATTGACAAATATCTTCCTTTCTTTTTCAGAACTTTACTGAGATATATTTACCGTGATTCTGAAGGTAGGTTGGTTGTCTTGTCTTTGCCATATGTTGACTGACCACACAAAATATCTGTTGGCCCTTAATTTAGTTTGTTCAGTATATGTCAGCCCAGGCATGTCTAATATCCTCATAATACTATATGGATATTAAAATATATCTACCATGTATTTATGTCAGAAATAAGTCATTTATTTTGTGGTAGAATTGGATATCTCAGTAGCCTACATAGTAGATATATGTGATGTTACATATTTACGCGCACTGGTGTTTAACATAACATTTTAGCAGTTGACACTAGAAAATGTCCATATCTTTTCAGTATACCATTGTGTCTCTCAGAATACAAGCCTGATTCCTGGTATATTTCAGTAAAACATGTATAATAATACCTATCTCTATACAGACAATGTCCAGCCATACCCTCCTTCATTGTGAATATGAATGTATGTACTGTTTATGGTCAATTTCATTTCAGGGACATAGAAATATGCATATGCATAAGCATTACAATTCTTGCACCAGTTTAATTTTATTAACTGTGTGCACTGAAACACCATTCCACGGATACTACTTGAAATAAATGTCTTTGTTTATTTATTGTTTTAACTTTATGTATGTTTGATGGGAAAGTTACCACATATTCACGCCATCTGTTATGACCTGTGTCCACAAAACTGGGTGGTATAGAAGATTGAAATGTCACTCATGTTTTCAGTGTATACGAAGTTCAAGTGCTGGGCAATGCGATTATATTATTTTATAGTTTTAGCTAATACTACCAGTAGTATATTGCTGTCTGAGTAACAGATGGAATACCAGGCAGCATCCGTCTGCCATCTGGCATCTGTTTATACGTCTGTCTAGTGATGTACATGGAGATTCTGGGTCTCCTACTGTGCATTTAGTCACAATATCGGTAGTACGATAAATGCTAGCCAGCTACTTAACTTCTTCATACCACGTAGGAACACAAATTAAGAAATTGATAAAATGCCAGAAAACTCTAGACTGATATGGTATCAGATCCATTAGTTGACCATATGAATAATATATTTTCAATTTTCTTGATGGTAATGCTTTTCTGTGTTGTTCCTTCCAATTATGCATTGCAAATTTCTGAATTGTGGTCCACATTTTACAAGGCATCTAGAAAATACAGCAGATTTGCTTGATACTGGGAAGGTGCCATAGTGTGCCAAAAGGCAATTTTCTGTATGCTTGGTTGAAGTTGTAACATTATGGTGAAAGATTCTTGCAGAGACATTATTGACAATGCAATCAATCAATCTATGGTTGAAATGTTTCATTGTATGTATGGATATAATGTACATGTATACTTTGGTGGGTGGTAGCGCAGTGGTAGAACGTTGGACTTCGGAGCCAAAGGTTCCAGGTTCAAATCCCGCCCCACGAGCCCCAGCATCAATGTTTGCGAAAGTTGCCTTTCTGACGCAATATTGATAGGATGCAATGTCTGTAGAGTGGCAATACAGTTATCACCCTTGGTCTTGTCAGTACCAGCCGGTGCTCACAGGTTTACTGCAACATTCAGCGCTACGGATGTTGCAGGTTTCTTCCTCCACTAAACTGACAAGTCGTGATATAAGTGAAAGAATCTTGAAAGCGACTCTAAACCCAAATTTAAAAAAAAACATGTATACTTATTACCTTTGTCTTTGTCAATCTGCATGTTGCCATGGATTTCATTCCCATGATAACCAGACCCTACTATTAACTCTTTCCAGTATAATGATCCTTGAAAATGGGTGAATGATTCCCACAGCGATGTTAAACTATTTTAATCACTCTCACTCAGTATAATGAAGTGGTATCATGTCATTCAATCCAATTTCAGTTTCATGAATATTTGTTTTAAATGTAATCCATGGAATGACTTATTCAATTTCATTTTCAAAAACATTTGTTGTAAAATTTAAAATATATTACAAAATCAATAAAGTTCAATCTTGGTTATTTCTGATGATGTGTATATAGATGGTATCCAAACTGTGAGATCTTTGGAAGTTGGTCAGCAGAGAATGGTTTCCTTCCTTTCCAGAATGTTTACTCAGAGGATATTTTAAGGCTGAAACTGACCCATTTACTTGGCATTCCGCCCTGTAGTAATAAATATAGTACCTGCAAGATACCAAAACAACTGTTGATTTATAAACTATCTCTGATGGTAGATCAAAGTATGTCAACAATATACCTTCCTTGGGCCATCCTGTCTTCTGAAGGTTCACCTGGTATAAGATTCTGGAATGTTGATGGGGTTTTGCAGGCAGAATAAGTATAATTATTAGCACTGGTCTTGTCATTGAATATTGTATTTACTGCAATATATCGTTTTTGTTGAACCATTGTTAAAAGGACTCGTACACATAGATGATTTTACATATACCCATTACTATTATTATTACTCATGCAATATATAGAGCTTTATTTGTAAGAATCCGAGCTTTTAGTTTTTGAACTATTTATCAAGTTTGTTATTTATCAAGTTCATTATTTATTAAATTTGTGCTGTGATTGGGATGGTGTTTGTGCAATCAGATGTTGGTATTAATGTTTGTGCAATCAGATGTTGGTATTAATGTTTGTGCAATCAGATGTTGGTATTAATGTTCGTGGAATCAGATGTTGGTATTAATGTTTGTGCAATCAGATGTTGGTATTAATGTTTGTGCAATCAGATGTTGGTATTAATG
>JAUTBT010002213.1:0-10222 GCA_032361225.1 Lepetodrilus schrolli
GCTACGGATGTTGCAGGTTTCCTCCTGCCCTAAACTGACAAGTCGTGATATAAGTGAAAGAATCTTGAAAGTGACTTTAAAAAACCACCATACAATATCAAATCAAAGATAATATTTAACAAATGATCTCACCAGTATGTATTTATGTCATCCACAAGCAGTGTGAAAATTGCATTGACAATGTTGAATGATTATCCAATGAGAATACTGTAATTACTTATTGTTATAACTTATTATGACCATGTGCAGAAGTTACCATTCTGTCAGTATCATAATGAGACGTGCTGTCTTCATCCTGTAGCAGTGCATTTGTTAGTCTTGGTTTGCCAGTACCGTCCAGTACTTGTAGGTTTACTGTGACACTCTACAGGCGTTGTACTTGTAGGTTTACTGTGACACTCTACAGGCATTGTACTGTTGTAAACTGACCAGCTGTGATACGCGCACCGTGATCGTGAAAGCTACTCTAAACACAAACAAGACAAACTATATATAGTCTTGACTGACTGTCCGACAGATGTCCAACATTCAGAGTTGCTATGTACAGATAATGACTACAATCCTTTCTGCTTGCTACCATTGTTTCAAAAGGACATTAAATTAATTTCCAGTATAGAATATTGTAATACATTCATTTCTTGTAAGGGAATTTGTAATAAATTACTTTCATGGGAATTTGTAATGGATTACTTTCTTGTAGGATAATTTATAATGAATTACTTATACAGGAATTAGTAATTAATTACTTTCTTGTATATGGTTCGTCATGTATGGGTGAAATATTCCTGCTGTGATGTAAAACAATAATTCACTTCAATCTTGCATGGAAATTTGTAATAGATTACTTTCTAATATTGGATATTGAAATAAATTACTTTCTTGTATGGTATCAAGTTACAAAATTATTTAAATTATATTCCTGTATGAGATATTGTAATAAATTACTTTCTCATACAGGAATTTATAATAAATTACTTTCATTCACAAGGTATTTAAATAATTTAATATTATTTTCCTGTATGAGAACAATTATTATTTTTATGTTGATCATCATCATTATAAACCTGTTAACAGATTGAAAACACTTTTAACCCTGGACTTCCACCACATTTACTTTAAATATTTAAAAGCTACACCAATTATCTGTCATCCTCTTCTGTGAAGAGCAGATTGATCAACAAACCTAGTGTATCAACCTAACTTATAAATCTAGAATTACAATTTTTATATTATTTGAGCAATATGTCAATAACTTACAATCAAGAGATGCAATTAGTAGAAATTAGTCATTTATAGACGAGCAGAGTTCTTCTGTTACCTAGGGAGAGTCTACTTCAGGTTGGTATCTCTTGGTTGCAGGTTATCACCCATTTTACAATATATATGACCATGTGATTTTGGATACAATAACTGTAAGATATCGCCCGTTTTACAATATTTATGACTCCAGCTTAATTTTATCATGCCAATAATTCAACAACAAAATATTCTATCTAGTCGGTTCAGAGGATTCGTCCATATAATTTCAATGTTTAGTCGGATTCATTCGTGGTTTACATCATCATTGATTCTTCATTTACTAATTTACTGTCACACTTATTTGATGCATGTATTTGTTTCTCAATGTGCTATCTATCCATTGTCAAGGGCATTAGCTATGGTTAGTTAAAATATCAATCGCGATTCATGTGATCTAAAGACCCATTGGGTGTAAATCATGTACAAATGTTTCCTTTAGATTTGTTTCAATTACCTTGTACACTACATTAATACAGATGTTTTTAGAGCTGAGAGGTGTTTAGCATATTAGTTGATGATTTGACAAACAGATTTGTCATGTATGGGTGAACAATTCCTGCAGCGATGTTAGTATAGCAAGATATCACTGCCTGACAATACCAAATACACATGTTGCATTTGTTTCTTATTTGTAACTGTTTTTCTACATGGAAACGGAACATTATTCTGTTTATCCCATTGATAATGTAAATAAATAGTGAAATGATCACCGTGGTCAGTGCATTTAAATTATGAAAATATTGATATTCACTTCAACACCACTCATTGGATCTGACGCCATTGTTAGTTTGTGATTATTAGGTAGTGTATTGTTCAGTTGTCTCGTACCAATTTCTACATAGAGCAAATATAGCATGATTGTTGTGTATGCTGTAACACCCAAGATCAAAATCGCCCAAATGTTCATGATGACGGCAAGTGCCAAACCAAGTATAGCTGCGTGCTTATGTTGTTTTGTGTCACTGCAGGATTGCTTCAGATTCAATGGTACAGTTAGTATACTCAACAAAATACATTAAAGGCCAGCAGATAGATTATATGGAAGCTTTCTACTAAATTTCAGAACTCGTTTTCAAGAATCTGGTGCCATTCTTCTTTCAATGTGTCGACAAGTTCTTTAAAGCAACTCTCTCACGGATGATATAAAGATCGAGAAAATTGGTGTCAATTAAATTAAATTCATTGAAGAGCTGTAAATTAACCACTTGAATGTTTCTTACTATGAGAATTATATACTTCATATATTATATAGTTATATGCTATTAGAGTTTTCTTGCAGCAGTTAAATTTTTAGTAGGAATGTGAAATTTCAACAAAGTAATATTGAATATATATGTTTTATTTAGATATAGTTTACAAATGGCAAAATATGCGTGAGAGAGTTGCTTATTAGCAAATCAACAACGTTGTTGCTATGCAAGAGAATTTTGTATGTTTATCCGTAATACTGTTTGTACGTTTGTCTGTAAACTGTATATGATAAAAACGGTGTATGCTCTGTTCAGCAAACATTGGCAATATTTTGCAAGTTTGTTTTTGTTAAGAATTTATTTGACTTTATTCACCTATGAAGGTTATCATGTTACACAAATGTACTTCCATAATCAGTCATGATGAGACACCATCATCGTAATGGTCTGACGAAAACCTTTTATATGATTCAAGTGCATAACAGTAATTGCTATGACAAGATTTGATGTATCAAATAGTTGTACCTTTAGCTCAACTAGGCATCTCCTGTTGCCTTCAGCCATGGAGAGAGTTTACAAATGCAAAGGAAAATATTGGCCTGCATTTCATGAAAGGGTCGTACCAGTAGTCTGGTGTAAACCGGTGCCTACATGATTTCCTGCTATCATAAAACCATGACATTCTCTGTGATTTACAGACTACTGAACAACCCTTATTTTAAAAGCAGGCCAGGGTTTAGTTGCACGACACTCTTATAGGCTACAATAGTTTTAGGGACTGACAATTGCTTTTACGATAGTTGTAGCGCTGTCTTGTTCAGATAGCCTAAAAGAGCTTTGTGCAACCCAATTCCAATTGTAGAAGACTCTATAATTGGACTTAAAACTATTGTAGCGCTACAAGAGCGTCATGCAACTGGACCCAGGACTGATTTAACTGTTCATAAACTTCATATCATGATAATGTAGTTTGTCAATTAGAAATAGTAAAATAATGATAAAATATATATTATTAAAGTGCCATTTCTAGGGGAAATTGACAGCTGAATAACACATTTATACATTGTTCCATCAAGCTATCGTTCTATCATAATGTTTTATTTTATTTATTTATTTTTTTTACCCATTTTTGAAGTTCCAAGAAATGAGAAATGCATTGTAAAACAGCCGTTTGTTTTACATGTTTATGCAGTGTAATAAATAATGTTCATATGAAACTTTTTGTATTTCATATATCCTTGATCTATATTTTCAGAGATTATTGTTGGCTTTAAGGGCTAATAGTACTACGGCAATTTTCCTGGATTGTTCTAAGTGTTCGTTGCATATGGTTGAGATTCTTGCAGATGTTGGGCCATGTCTCTAGCCTTGTGTACCGGTTCTGTATTACATGACAACAATCTACAAAACCATATATTCCTATGATTACTATACATTCACATTTCACATGTCAACCAATGACACATCATGTTGGAAAATACATACACCTGATCAAAATTTATGTACCACCAGTTTGTATCTTCTTGTGGTTTGGAAAAAAACACTTGTACACAATGTTCAAATCGGGCACCGAGATTTTTAAAAAAAATGTGCATACGATTTCATGCTCAACTAAGTTTTGTTAACAAATCCACATAAAATTTAAGTTTGAGCATGAAATCGTACTCGAGATATTTGGTCTTGGATATTTAATCGATAAACAGTATTATTACTCCATTGATCATTCTAATCTAAATTGGGGGAAAATGGGTAGTGCATAACTTTTGCTTAAGTGTATACATACGACGTGTTAACCATCATGCACTGCTTCCATCCCAAGAATCAGTCTGTTCACAGCATTGATGCTGTAGATAGTCTCAAATTACAACCCACAAACTTGTTCAACCTTTTATTGCGCACACATACATAATACTATCTATTCATAACCAGACAACTATCACACCAATATTGACATCATTCTCATAAAATAACATTATCTTTATGAACTGATGTTACTTCATAATTTATTTCAGGTATTGAATTGCATTTCTCGTGTGGGGAAAAAACAAGCTTGAAGTAATGGCAGTTGCACACTGATATCCTACGAACAATGTCTTCTTACACAAATGCTTATTCATTCACATAACTGATTATTTACAAATGGTGAATTCCTTGTACAATGATATAAATAACAAGTTATACTGACGACACATCAATCATCCACCGTTATTGACAAGGCTTTGATTTCAGACAACGTCTGTTGCATACGTGAGCTATAATCTTCATCTGAATAATTTTTAAGGCCACTCAGAGTAGAGGACAGCTCGCTGTATACTTTGAAGGCTTCTGTATTGTGTGTTACCTGTAATATATCAGCATTGGTTCTATTATAGTCACTATCATATATGTTGGTGGCAATTTTACCACAAATGACAAAATTTATACAAATTTACAATTAAATAAAACATCTTTGAAATGGATAATAACGTATTGCCTTCAGAGAGAGGTATTAACATTCCTTCAAATAATTTGAAGACAGTTTGCATATAACATTAACCTGCCATTGTTAAACTTCACCAAAAGCATTACCATAGTTGAGAAATAATTGGCAATATCTGTCTCTACTATTCAAAATACCACTGTATTTGTCCCACCCTCGTAATACATTTGCAAATTTCTTGGAATCAACCTGTTTACTCTACAATAATTAGATTGATCTGGGCCTTGTTGCTCAGAACAGTTGTAACTAAAATTTGATTGTAAATAAAATTTTAGGGAGCTGCTCTACAAGTGTAAATCCATTGCATGAAACACTTTTATTGTTACAATATGAAAAGATGGTTAGTTGAATGTGGGTGAATTATTGTTTTACTTCACAGTGGGAAGCAAAAAGTAAAACTAGTGTAGCAGCTCCCTCAAGTTGAGCCAGGTCTGTGGCGTAATGGTTAGAGCGTCGGCCCAGAGTGCGGAAGGTCGCAGGTTCGCTCCCCGGTCACGTCATACCAAAAGATGTTAAAAGATGGTACTTGTCGTTCCCCTGCTTAGTGCTCGGCATTAAAGGGGTAAAGCAACGACTGGTCGTCTTGGAATCAGTATACTGTGTCCGAGTGGGGTATCCATGTTCTATCTGCGGTATGTGATATTCCAAGTGAGCTAGCACTATAAAAACTGGTGGAAATCTAGCCTAGTACAAGCAGTGCATATGCATGCAAGCCATGATGCGAGTGCAACATTCTTGAAAGTGGCCTTAAACCCCAAATCAACCAACCAACCAACCCTAAAATTGGATTTGCAATCAATTGTAGCTACAGCTGTTCTGAGCAAGGGACCCTGGCTGTTCAGAAATGGGGCGGATATGACATTACTCAACCTGTGATCGGATGAGAGCTTCTAGACATGGCTGGAAGTAGTTGATTCTACTCTCATACAATTTTGGCATGTCCTCCGCAAGTACTGAGTTCTGTACTTGGAAGTCTTCTTTGGCCAATGCCAGGGATTTCTTACTCTGAAACAACATACAGCTTTAATAAACCATGTGCATTAACATTTAATAACATCATTACATTCATGAGGTGATCAACATAGGGGGAACAAATATAATGTTACCTAACTATATAAGAAACTAGCTATATTTTACAGTAGCTTAAACAATAACAAAATATCTATTAGATAGATACTAATATATTATAGGTACATAGATATATATTTATTGATATAGATATGATTAAAAAAAACAACTAACTAAAGGTCTTCTATATGACGAGAACCGTGTAAAATTGGCTTTTTCAAAATTAGTAATGTTAAAAATCAGTCTCATATTGAGGATCCAATTCCTGTACATATTGGAAATATTTAGTACTAGCACTGATGACGAGACTAGTACCTGGTCTAGTTTGACAAGATTCTGTCCTGTTCGGTCTCTCTCTTGGTACTTGTCCACCCTGGCCTTGCACTTCTGAAATTCCTGAAGAAAGAAATATCATAAATCTCAGTAAATTTGAAGAATGCTTTGTGAAAGACATACATTGATGGATTTGGACTTGCCTGTGACCCAATACCCCTTGTTGATGGTATCCTATTATGGAGCTGGGAACACACTGGTACCCATAAAACTTGGAACTATCCAATATATTGCATAGAAATATTGTTAACATTAGGTGTATATTAATAATAACAGTCTCACCTGTAAACTCTGTTCTCGCTTTTTAACAGTTGCTTGAACATTTGGGAAAATACTGTTAAACCTGCAATAAACAGGAAAACATTACAGCATTTTAATTTTAAATGAAATAATTATTTCTACTGATGAGTCACATTGACAGAGATTATTTGTCTGTATTGATAATTTACAAGAGAGATCTATATTTTTCCACTGATGATTAGCATTGAGCAAAATATTTATCTTTGACCTACCGAACATTCAGATGTTCATTAACTTACTTTTTCATGGGTTCTATTACTGTCTTCTGAATCACGGAATTCTGAAATAGGAAAAAGATAAATTCACATGTGCAATCACCCCAGATCAGTTTTATTTGTTCACAATCCAAATTTCCAAACTTCCAAATCAAATAATACTTATCAATCACTTACATTAAGTAATTTAGTATTTCAAGACAACAATCAAATTGCACTAAATACTATCATTGCCTGTTATGCTAAAGTGAAATTAATATTTACAGCAGCAGTTTAATGTTTGTATGTTTGAATTGGGGCTTATAACTGCTTTCAAGATTATTTCACTCATATCATGGCTTGTCAGTTGTATAGCAATAGCAGGAGAAGACCTGCAACACCCATAGTGCATAGTGTTACCATTGACCCATGGGCAGGCGTTAATTCTACCCTTGGTATTATCTATCAGTTGAATATCTCACCAATTCCTGAGTATGCAGGTCAAGTTTACAGACAGCATGGTCCCATTCCTCTACATTGTGCTGAAGAGTTTCCTCCCCTTGGCACAGAGCCGAGGTCAAAAGGTCATTGGACAACTTCTTCTCACTTTTTGACACAGCTGGAAAACAATGGAAACCATGTCTACATTGTTTCAACATTCAGGAAAATAACGGCACAAATGAAATTATCAGAAAAAAAACACAACATATATCCATTTACCATTATTTGCCTCTACCAGACGTTTGGCATCTTTGTATAACTTTCTTGTGACTTCATCCAATCTGAAAATATGAATAATAATTGTACAAAACTAGTTAACTTCTAATTAAAATCATTGCTCAATTGATTGATTTAATGTTTTACGTCACTGTGGTAATTTATCAAAGATAACTGAATAAAAGATCCCAGGGCAGGTATATCTGTGTTGTGACATGACGGCTACAAAAAAAATAATGAATTATTGTTATTACATATGCAATAAATAACAATATATACTTACCAGTGTTAGAAATTCAGAAAATAATTAGGAGGTCCTTCTCCACATAGGCCCAATGTTAATGGTGGTCAAATCTATAATTTGCAGGAGGTCCCATAGATACCTTTAACATTGCAGATTTTCTAATGACCCCCAGAACCCCCTTTAATTCTAACACTGGTTACAGTGGAAGTAAACTCATTAAACTAAAATTATATAGAAATAAAAGCCTTACTCCTCTGTCTTCTTCACTTCTTTCTCAAAAGCTCTTCCATCCTGGAAACAGATAAATCTCATCTTGAAAGATCCAAACATTGTTTTAACCATGCCAGCACAACATTATAATTCCTAGACACATGAATGCCTTCAGTAGAAATAATAGAATTGATAGAAATGACTGATATACTGGATAATACCTTGCTTAGTACTTTCATAGACATATCGAGGTATTTTGTTGACACTTTTTAGAAGGAATCCATAAATATGAGGAAGTGATGGCCTTTTATTTCCTCACACAGATGCTCTAGCTACGAGACAATGACTGTAGCATTAAACATGGTAAGGATAATTTGACTTGTAATGTTAAGTATGGTAAGGATAATTTGACTTGTAATGTTAATTTGACTTGTAATGTTAAGTATGGTAAGGATAATTTGACTTGTAATGTTAAGTATGGTAAGGATAATGTGACATCTATAACTTCCTTGTGAGTAACGTGAGACTAGCAACAGGAAACACACAATGTACACTTGTGAGTAACGTGACACAGCAACAGGAAACACACAATGTACACTTGTGGTAGATATAGAAAACTGATGGTGTACACTTATAGACATAATAAATATACGTACTTGTAAATCAGATATAAGATGTAGAGCTCTTATATGATAATTGATATCTGATACACAATGTATAGTTGTAGAACATGTAGAGAAAAACATTATGTAAATTTAATAACAATATCCACACTTTGTAGTATTTAAAGATGTATATATATTTTTTTCCAGTTTAATCCTTGTAATGTACTGGTATTACATTATTGTATACAAATAATAGAATCCTCATTATTTCTATATTATTAATCTGTTAATGATTAATACAGAAATACATGTACTAAATTAATTAATATGACGTTTCATATTGAAATTTTACATGTTTGTATATAAACGATAGAATCCTCATATTTTCTATGTTATTAAATTAATGTTTGATTCAGAACTATAAAACTTATTCTTTAATTTTTCATATTTAAATGATTTAGCACTTACAGTTCTTGATATCACAGTCTTCTTAGGTGCTGATAAACGGCTGAATGGATTCCTGAAAAACAAAAATATTAACGCTATCATCATGGTTTCCTATATTAATCTTTTAATCTTTTTCATAATGACATTTTTTTAGCTGTCCAAATAGATAAATATTGTTCGGTTACCAGTTTTCGACACATATTTTCTAAAATTCTTGTTTTACCGATTTATCGCATTATAATGAGAGTCTGTCATAAATAATGTGGCCTGCCAGGTAGATCCTTCACAAACAATTTCTACAAACATCCGTAAAACTCCAACCAAAATTTTCACTACATGTATTTTCCAAAGAAAAATAAGGAATGAGTTAATGATAATGAAAATGAAGCATCATTGTAAATCAAGTATAACACATAAACAGAATGCCCTGTACTTGTAGCCGGGTGTGATATAAAATGCTCCTACTGGTCTCGGCCAGCGGGGTTACCCATTTGGCTCATTCTGTAGAGCGTTGGACTCGCAATCCAGCAACTCGGGTTCGAATCCCAGGATAGGCATGATCGTCTGCTTTCATAAATGATTAATGGCATTCATGATCAGAGAAAACCCAGTTCTGCCAAACCGGAAATTCACTGTGACTGCGAACCTAACAGAATTATTGAATACAAGTAACTGTGATTCTGGTACGTGAAATGAGGTATGTAGTCAAACTTTGGCCTAGACCATGTTTATGGCGTGTAATGTCATGGCTACGCTAATGTACACATACAATCGTGACAATGTAGCATAGCCAATGACACTACCAGGCTATAAACATGGCCTAACTTTGGCCATACTTTTCAGCTAGTGTTGTTTTTTCATGGGTTAAATGTATAATTATGAGGTTGGAGCTACAAATATTAGATTTTGTTCTATTTATTTCGCGAAGTGAATTGATCTATGCTTATTGTATCGAAAACGGGTAATTAGATTATCAGAGTGTGAAAACTGCTACTTTTCATATTTTCCTTTTTTAAAAATTGATCTACATTGTAATTCTTCTGCATATGGCATTTGTACACATTGAGAGAGAGAGAGAGAGAGAGAGAGAGAGAGAGAGAGAGAGAGAGAGAGAGAGAGAGAGAGAGAGAGAGAGA
>JAUTBT010002214.1:0-10222 GCA_032361225.1 Lepetodrilus schrolli
TAATACTATTAGTAGTAGTTGAAATTACTAGTATCTTTATTCCAAGTTTATAGTATTGTGCATTACTAATGTTCGTATAATCAAAATGCATAGCGTTACATTAACGTATTCTAATAACTTAATTAAGTTATAGAAAAACATATATATATATATATATATATATATATGGGAATGGGAGACGGACGGTACTATATGTCAAAAGCGCCCAGACTACTGCTATCCATATCATGTCAGTATCTATCAATCAAACAGAAGTGATTAATTGCATCACATTGTTGCTCGGCCTTGGGCGATGACGTCAGAGAACAATGTATGTAAAAAGATTTACGAGATTAATCCTTTCATTAAGATCAATTTTTCTTGTCCTGGCCTATTGATTTGTATTTTTGACCGGATATAATAAATAGGTCATACATGACACGCCCGTGTCAATCAGGTAATCATTTCGGGTGTAAAGAAATAATAATTCACTCAGTCAATCAATTGAACTGATGTAGACAAAAAACCACACCATTTAAAAATAATCTATTCATAATCAATAGGCTGTAACATTATCAAACATTTGTCATATTTTGGTAATTCTTTAAACGAGAAGTATCTTACGTATAATGATATATCTTTTTTTTTAAAGTAAATAAATCACGTGTGGGGTTTGTTTTTCGCAGCAAACGTCGTAACTTTATTTTACACATAAACAGAGATAAAAGAGTTATTAAAAGTAAATAAACTGCCTACAGTTTAGATACCACGCAGACAATCTATGCGCTTCCGAAACGTGAAACTCACACGCTCTTCAAAGATACGCAGAGGTGAAGGGAGGCGGGGACTCAGGCTCGAAACACGCCTTCATCCAATGATTGACAGCTTGTTTCATAGCCGTCTCATCATCAGAGAAATACGCATAGATCAGCACCGCATCTGTCAATGCCAAACGTCAACAATAACGACATCCATAGTTTGATGAAATATGCATGCTATCTGTTTTTATTCAAAGTGCCGCTAAAAGAAATGAAGAAGTACTACATGTATTTGTTAAAATAGAGAAAAACATATAGGCCTACACGTATGCTTGCACTAATAATTACAAATATGACATAGATATATAAAATTGTGAATTGCAAGTGTTAAAATGGTTGGTAACGTAAACCATTTAACATTTGCTATAATTTACACGAATATGGAATATATTGAATGTATACGCTGTACGAATAATACGCTTGTCAATAAAACTGCGTATGGGCTGGCGCACGTAATAATCATGGAGACACCCCTTTCCAGGCCCTGTCACCAGAAACTAATTAGACCGATGAGTTAATTAGTGTCATCGCCTGCGTCGTTCGCTAACTGCAATATAGACAACGGTCAGTAGGTAATTCGCAGCAAACAAGTTACGCTATGCGGTATGCTGATCTTTCTTAAGGCAGGATAGACTAATTCTATTATCATTTCACTAATTGTTTTGACGCATAAATAATTGCAAACACATTAATACCTGTCAGATTTAGAGCAATGAAAACAATTGATATGCCTGATATGTACATGCACGTTTGAAATGGATTCCCTAATCTTCATGCTTCTGCTGTTATTTCGAATGAGTAAAATATATATTTTGTACTAAGCTATGCCAAAACATGTCAAATACTACTATATTGTGTATTTATCGTATTTATTCTAGATTCTATACGATTTCCCAGTATCCTGCAGAGAAAGATGCATAGAGAGATATACGGAGAGAGAGAGAAAAATATATATGTCTGTCCCTAAATTAGTTTGTTGAGTATATAATATACACAACGATTTACACTTTATACCAGAGAGAGAGAGAGAGAGAGAGAGAGAGAGAGAAAATAACACCATCCGTATCTAGTGTATTTTAAATATTTCTTACGAGTTTTTCTTATAATACGCTGACTGTGTTATGATATATAATAGCTTTGTATATATATACACGGACATAACAGCCACGCGTGTGTACTATTAATAGCGGGTGTTTGATATAGTTATCAATGGGTAACTATAAATATGATTAAGTTAAACTCGGAGACAGAAAATCGTTGTAACCCATACACGTATTCATAACAAAAAATAGGGAGGCTGAAAAAAAAGTCTACAAAAAGTGTTATCTCGCTGGCTACATAAATATATTTAGTCGTATAACCTTTTATTGCTATTTACGTAGTTTTCATTGTATGTTATGCACTGCATTATTAGTCTCTATACGTAAATAAAAACAAAACAAAAAACACACCAGATAATATTTCCTACACAAACATGACAGATATCCGAGTATATGAGATATATTTGTCAGTTTGAGTTACTAGTAGCAGGTTCAAGAACGACTTTGTGATACTGGTACTTTCTGAATTAATGTAGATGATGACTTTTTGCATATAGCGTTATGAATAATAAATATTAAATCCCTCATTACTTATACTGTACTGTAGACCAATACTATTATTAATCATATTAATATAGCAACTACTAGTATGTCATTGCTTGGCATACACACACATAAAAAGAAATCCAGAGAATGCAGATATAATCATGTATAATAGATCATTATATTATTCTAGGACATCACAGATTAATATTAAATAAGTATAAGTAAAAGATGCATACAATATAATATAATTATGAGAGGCATTAACATAATATTGAATTATTTTGCATTTATAGTTAATGGCCCAATTTCTATCTTTTACTTGATCTATTCCTAATTTCTATTTAAAAAACTAATTTTTCAAAGTCACGAATTATAGCCAACACACCAAGAACACAATATATACTCAACAAAATAAATTAAGGGCTAGTAGCCCTTTTAGACATATACATTTTAATTTAGCCGTATATTAGTTTAACAAGGAAGAATTTCCAAACATGCTGGCCATTAATTTAATTTGTTCAGTATATAAAACTGTCCAAACCAAGTCATAACAGACTCAGGATTAACAATACCAGAATTTGCGGTAGCAAAACATTAACAGCAATGTGACAATAACAAAATCGAATGCTATGAACTCCAAGATGATAATATCGCCCAATCTCTGTCTGGTCTCGATTGCACTCCTGTAGTCGTCAAGGTTAAAAAAGCGGTGTTTTATTTTATTTTGACACACGCAAGTGTAAATTTGATTAAAAGTGAGTGTGTCCAAAGGCTGCTTCGCACACAGGGTTTTATAGTCACGTGGAGCAGAGAGAAGCGGCCAGACGCTATCAAATTGTCAATCCAAATATTGAAAGATCCCCTTCGAACTTCACCGCACGCTAAGGAATGGAGCTCGAGGACTTTGGAAACTGCCTGGTATTCTACGAACTATGTCTTCAGTTAGGTTTAAATCCTCAAGGGTTGACATTATAAATTATACGAATCGATCTTCTGGAGAGAGAGAGAGAGAGAGAGAGAGAGAGAGACGGAGTAAATATCAAAATAAAATGATACCTTTCTTTTAAGATTCTTTTATTTCTCTTTGTTGATGTAAAATAAATATTGTTTTATCATTTCTCTATATCTCTCTTCTTCTCTCCAAAAAAAATGGCATAACGTACCGAATCTAATTTCACCTATTAAACAACATATTAAGATTACATTTTCTTTCATTTTCTTTACATGGATAAGTTAGTAAAATGGTAAAATACAGGTGACAAAGCTCTATGTGTGTGTGTGTGTGTGTGGGGGTGTGTGTGTGTGTGTGTGTGTGTGTGTGTGTGTGTATGTGTGTGCATGTGTGTTTGCCAAGTATGCCATTTCCATCGAGTCTGGATTAATAACTCTATTTGGGGCATTTATAGTTACCTCCAGGGCTATGAAGGATAAATACATGTTGGTCGTTTCCAGAGCCAACCATCTCCATGCAGCCATAGGAAACACTAAATATGTTTAGTTTTAATATTGGATTCGTATTTCGTCTTCTTATGTTTTTTGTGTGTGTGTGTGTATGTGTGTGTGTGTGTGTGTGTGTGTGTGCGTGTGTGTGCGTGCGAGTGTGTGTGTGTTTCATTAGCGTATGGGTGGATGCTTTTTCTCCAGGGACGATATAAGCAATAATTCACTCACACACACGCACACACACACAGACACACGCACGCACGCACACATACACACACGCACACACACACACACACACACACACACGTACGTATATATATTTTATATATTTATCTACATACGTGTTTATACATGTCATAGTAGTACATGTAGGCCTATATTTGGTAGACATTTAATACCAATCGATCTTTATGTTATCGCGTTTGACCGGCTGCATAATTATAAACATACGTCTTAACTTATTACCAATATAGAAGTTGATTATATCAACTCAATAATGTGCATTCAATGAAAGAGTGAAACAGTCGAACGTACACATTTATGTATACTACAGAGTGAACGTACCATATATGTGAAAGTGTATGGAATTGGAATAAACAAAGAATATGGGATATGGGATGGGATATAAGAGTATGGGATTGGAACATACGGAGAAATACGAGTAGAACGTAGCATAAGAGTGGATGGATTTCTAACATGGCTGCGAGAATCATTCACCTATTTGCGATGACCTTATAGGAAAACATACGGGTATAACGTAGTATAGATACTAATAGGATAACATTCGGGTAGAACGTAGTAGATAGGATAGCATTCGAGTAGAACGTACATATTATGGGAATGGAAATCGTCTGGAAGACCTCTTTATGTTAACAGTTAACAGTTACCTCTCTGTACGCGCGTACATGTAAATATATACCATATACCTGGCCTAAATTGCACACTAAATTCCAGGAAAATACATTCGAATTTGTTCTGAATGATGTATTTATTTCAATGATGCGGTGACTGCCTAAAAATTCGCCATACTCTATACTGCGAAATCGGCCGTTAAACTAGTACGAGAAAGTGGTAATAAACTGAACATTTCGGACCTAACCATGTGAACATCATTGTCTCATTCCATATATATAAACTTCAGTAATGCATTCAACGCTGTTAAGGATATCCGCCATGGACAGTGACCTACCGCTCTCGGTCACGATATCGAATAATATGTGTTGTGTAGATTATCTGCGGTGTTCAAAATGTGGGAGAAATCATGAATATAATTTCAATAAAGTGACATTCCAGAAAGCTCGTGAAACGAACCCCCTGTTGAGTGTCTCGTGTATGGCCCGCTGTTCTAGACACCGTAGAGGAATTGAATTTTAAACTTTGGCGTCATTCAGAGTTATATTTTATGCTGTGTGTATACCTTTCGTTTAGATATACTATCGTTTAAGCGCAAATAAATGTGCCTGATTTTGTCGAGCCTCGCAGAAATTGTCTGCATGAATACCATCAGAGCGGCGGTTGTTGTTATCACGTTTTCGCAGCCAAAGAGCTTTGTAGTGTCATTTCACGAAATGTTAAAAACTACAGCGAGATAGTATCTGAATCCTATCACTGCGACAGTGTCAGTAGTGTTTATCTTACTTAGAAAATTAGCTTACGTGTTTGCAAACTTTTTCATTTTCAAATTAATATTTTGCATGTAATAGTGTAGCCGATTCCGTGATGTCGGGGCTACTCCACCCCATGGGGCGCCGGATGTTGGTAGCATGCACGTGCAGTGACGTAACGATTCTCATCAGCATCGTCTTCGAGATTCAGATCGAGCGATTGGTCCGACCCCTGTTGGTCTGAGAGTAGGCGGTATGTCGCCACTAGAGATGGTATATCGGGGACATCTGAATGGAGATGGTGATGGAAGGAGGGGCGTATTTCTATGTTTCCTAGCCACCCCAGAGAAATGATAAAGCATGTGTAGACACAATGGTGAATTGGATGTAGACTTTCATATTAGGTGGTTTTAAGCCAAGTTTCGTTAATTCGTTTTAAAATTGCCATCATTTGTATTATATTACGACAGTGTATTATTAATAGAGGCCTAATCAACTAAATTAATTAAGTCAATAGCATTTTTGGACATATACATTTAGTTTACAACGAAGAATTTCCAAACGTGTATAGGCTTCACGTACTCTTCAAGAACGTGTAGACGTATTGGATTAAGAATGACACTGCGGATTCCTCAAAGCAAGTCCGGAAATTTGGTAGAAAACGTTTCATTTTGTCAATCAATGTGCTTTAAAAATAAAGAAGTCAATTTTGGTTCGTCATTTGCTACTTTAAGAAGCCCAGATAGTAATAGAAAGTTTATTTTAAAATGGATTTGACATATTCACTCAATCCTAAACTTGGATTACTAGTATTACAATAGGTAATCTTTCGCTTCAGCTATCAGTAAGAATACTGGAAACGAACTAAGATTTAATAGTATATATATTGTACGTATAGGCTACTATATGCTAACGATTTTGTTCCATTCATAAACCCAACTATATCTCACTGCATGGTGTTTCCACACACAACGTGTGGCTGTAGAAAGTTCACAGTCTGATAAGCTTCTGAAAAAAACAGAGCAGGGGACTTAAAAAAACTAAATACTAGGAATACGTATTATCTGTCATTCTTTTGAGTGTAATGGAATTATTGTATATATCTGCGTATTTTTATTGACAAACGCAGTGCAATGGAAACTATAATGCAGTTCAAATTTCTTTTCAACAAATGCTTCAAACTCTGGTGATACCTCAACATCGGTGTATGTATAAGGGAACACTGGCAATATTCTGAACTCCCTTGGGAGCCTATTGTATGATGGTGTACTTTCAAACATGTACACGTTCTTTATGATAGTCCAGCAAACAATAAACTGCAACGATTGCATGTGGTTTTGAACAGCAAACCTAAATAAAATCTATTGAATTGAAGAGGTGGTCATTTAATATAAACTTTAAAGTTCATGTATTGGCATTGATTCACACACGTAGATTGTTAGTTATTTGTATGAAATATCTGATCGGTTATTTGATACAGGATATGAACATTTGTCAGAATAGAGAGAGAAAAAACAAGTGACATCTTAGTAACTACTCCACAGATAATAATGCACGCCCCCATATGCCACTGGTCTGACAACATTCTTCATTCACGGGAAATAATCTGAAGAGCTTAACGCGAAGTGTTTTCCATATAATACTAGTACATGTAGACCGTTTCGCAATAAGAGGGTTGTTTCTATCACGATTGGATCAGAAATATCACACACAGACACACGCAGACACACACACACACACACACACACACACACACACGCAAACACACGCAAACACACACACACGCGCAAACACACACACACATATATAGACGTAACCAGGATCGTTAAACTGAGTGAGGGTGGGGGTGATGTAAAGGGGTGCCGAGTGCACAGAGAGAGAGAGAGAGAGAGAGAGAGAGAGAGAGAGAGAGAGAGAGAGAGAGAGAGAGAGAGAGAGAGAGAGAGAGACCGAAAACAATCTATGCTTTGCACCCTTTAGCATATGTATGCTAAAGTAGATGCCTTATATAATATATATTATATATTCAGATATGACACAAGCATGCATGCATTACGTACACCAGTGTGTAAACAACTATTGCAAGGTCAGCAAAAATAATTCCAGTTGATATAGAGGACGTATACATACATACATAGAAAGAATATAATACAACGGTATTCGTAGGCATACAATGTTACAAGCACATTAACATAGTGCGATACTAAGAAGACACCGCTGGCATAGCATCAATGTAGTGTCCCTTTATGCACAAACACCTGCGTATGTACAGTAGCCTTTTAAATGCATCATGTCTCACTGCCAAGTCAGTGTTTAACCGCAACAACACAATGTACAGTACAGCATATTGGCCGATTCAAATAGGTCAGCCATTGACGGCTTATACCAGAGGTACTTGTGTGTTGTTTGTTGTACGACAAACAAAAAATGTCAGTCTGATAATGTATTCATTGGAGAGCTATATGCAATGAGTTAACATACAAGTATTCACATAATAGAAAACGACCGGAAATTCCTTAAGAATAATGGTGCTTGCCATGGGCATAAATGTGATTTAATGTCATTGAAGATAATAAATAATAACAATAATTATATAATAATAATAATAATAATAACAATACAACTACTACTATTACTACTACTACTACTACTACTACTACTACTACTACTACTACTAATAATAATAATAATAATAATATTAATAGTATGAGAGATATAGTATGAGAGATATTTATATATACACATTCCAATGTATTCCTTTTAATATGTATTCCACTTGTAGTCTACATGTAATATCTATGGCACCATTTCGTGTTGTAGAAGATTAGCTTTATTCAGACTATAATATTTCGTAAAGGAATCAAATGAGATGTCTTGTCCAAAACTGCTATGGGGATTACCAATATTTACATTGATATCAAACTGCTTCTGTTTCTCTTCTGAAAGTGAGGTTATATCACAATTTTTCATTTTATTATTTAAAAAAAATCCTCTTTCATGGCTACTATTGCACGTCTTAAACACGGGCTGTAGACAAATGTCGGCTTTCAGAAAGACGAGCTTCCTCGGTGCGATGCGCGGCCCCGGACCTGTTATGCTACGGGCTATACATACTTTAGTCTGCAGTTGGTGTATACAGTTCATATACACATGCCCGGTACTTCCGGTGGGTGGGGCAGTAGTCTTTGGCCAGAATGTCTAGGTCCTCAAATGGCTGGTTCCACGTAGCCTGTTCATGCTTTTCATACAGTGGTTCCAATTACATTGCCTTCTTCTTCCTTATATTTATTTCCTTTTATTTTCCCCTGTCTCGCTGCTCCCTCACCCCTCCCCCCCTCTCTCTCTCTCTCTCTCTCTCTCTCTCTCTCTCTCTCTCGCTCTCTCTCTCTCTCTGGATCGGAATTCAGTTAATTTCTGTTCCGACTTTTCGATCACTTTATTTTGCTTACAGAATGCTTAGCAATGCTATCTGTATTACAGGTTATGGCTTCTCTATAAAGTTCAGACCAGATATTTGAGGTAGTACAATGTAGTGTGAATCTGATACTAGAACAGACATATACCGTAATCTATCATACATTAATTCAACTAAATGTAAAGTAAAAGTTAAAGAATTGTTAAAGTAATATTATCTCGTTGGCACCACCGGCAGCGGGTCTCCAAAATATTCCCGGAACTTCACACCTGGTTCGAATCTCTGTTTTGTTTTGTATGCTAATACATCTGATTGTCCGACTCCACCCCAGGGCATGTACACTGGTGATATGTTTATGAATGTCCATGTGCCCAGAAGACGGCCAGCGGAAGCGACTATCACGATAAAAGGAGGTCTGATTCAGAGGGACATATTTGTATATTTCCCTTCTACATTTGATAGTCAATTACTTCAAAAGAAACACGTCGTCGGTCGATAATTGGGCATATACGGGAAAAAACCCCATCTGAAGTTAGTTTCGTCTACAGGAGAGAATTCGCCCAAACCGATGCTGCGTACACCGGAAGTAGAATCGCTGCTGGACCGGAAGTTACGGACGCCTTACACGTATATTGAAATTATGGTGTAATAAATTGTTATAGCGTCTGGAGAGAATGCACATGTCCTCTATAAACACGCACGTGGCCAGGCAGTATCTTTTCTATCCACGTAGATTTATGGCAATGTAAATTGTATTATCAGGGCTTGATAATTGATGCCCTTTAAAATGTCTCCATTGGTGTTAATTTCCCTAAAGTTGTATATTTCTTTCTGCTTGCCTAATCATTAAGCCGGGTGGAAAACAGCATTAGAGCAAATCCGGAAGTCGTGTACACGCGCATCTTCCGACCAGTGTTTGTATAATACATATATGTATTACTTTTAGTTTTTCATCTCTCTCGAACACCCACTACAGTATACTGACTTATTTTTAGGTCTATAGTAAGTATTACATCTTGATTATTGGCTTATAACCTGTGGTGAACATTTAAAGATCCCGCAAGTCCTCCATTTCCGGGTTCTCGCCAATGTCGTTTCCGACAAGCCCGTTCCTTAACACATGTTCCGTTGTGTGTCTGACGTCAAAATATCGTCAACTTTCAAGAGGCTGGGATTTGAAAACTTATTTCAAGTCAAATTAAATTAGATCATCTGTTGGCAACGTGTCTAGTATACCATCATGTGGCAACACAGTATCTAGTGGCACACCATTTTCCTCTCTAGTATACCATCATGTGGTAACACAGTATCTAGTGGCACACCATTTTCCTCTCTAGTATACCATCATGTGGTAACACAGTATCTAGTGGCACACCA
>JAUTBT010002215.1:0-10221 GCA_032361225.1 Lepetodrilus schrolli
CACAAAAAGACGTAATCAACACTGTTGATTATGGAATCGTTATTACACAGTAGATATCCACCACGTATATTGAATAAAGTTATATTTGTTATTTTAAAAAGAAAAGGAACAACATAAATTTGCCAAATTTCAGTATGAGTCTAAGACGATAATAACATATTAGGTATACATAGAAATCGACACAACAAAATGAAGTGGAACAATTTTAGTGTCGAGCAGTCCATATTTCCCAATGGATCGTGATTTTTATATTGCTAATAATATGGCACCGGTTTAAGACGCAAATGGTCTTGAACGATAGTGACATGGTAAACTTCATAAAAATAAAAATAATTTTAAAAAAATATATATATATATAAAAAAAAAAATATATATAGTACTTTATGAAATTGCGAATCTTACCTTGAACAATGAGTTTGACTCTTTTTGATCTCACAGGGTCCGTATTTATTTGACATTTATATTCTCCACTATCTGCGACGGACACGTTCCTAATATGAAGATTCCAGTCAGTAAGGAATGGTCTTTCAACACTAATACGCATATCCGTCAGCACACGTCTGTCCCGTACACTTATCACAGTCTGAATAGGGTTCTGCCATAATACCTGAAACATTGCAATAATAATAATAATAATAATAATAATAATAATAATAAATAAAAAATATAAAATAAAATAATTTAAAAAAAAATATATTTAAAGAAAATATATATATATGAATGAATGAATGAATGGATGACTAAATAAGTAAATAAATAAACAAACAAACAAACAAACAAATAAAACCTTTCTGTTACTTAAGATAAATATTAACCCGACTACTAGCCTGCCAATTTAATCTAACTGTAAGGTGATATTAAACGAATCGATATTTTACTTAATAACGAAAATACGTGCAGGGATTAAATGCCATTGTGGCTGTCTATTTGACAGTGTGTACCTTCGGGTATCGGTAAATATGATATATTATTCTAATAATACTGTTATTGTTATTAGTTACTATACACTGTCTACATCAATGCGATTGGAGAGAAACAAATTGAATACTGGGGCCTGTTGCACAGAACAATTGTTGCTACAATTGACTGTAAGTCAATAGTTCGGAACCAGCTACAAGTGTAAGTCCATTGCATAAAACACTTTTATCGTTACAATACTTGAGATTATGATCAGCTAAAACTATTGTAGCGATACAAGTAATTCATGCAACCAGACTTACATTTGTAGAGGGTTCCGAAAATTGTTCTGTGCAACGGGCCCTTGAACATCTAATGATATTACGCATAACACAACTTGAGAAAAATACTGTGTCGCCTATAATGTCAACAGAAGACGAATATGTCCGTCATGAAAACAACGATGCGCAATGTTTGTAGAAATTGATTGAATTTCTAAGCTGAAATAAAAAAAAAAGACTTACACTATACTGATCAGCGTAACCTTCTGTGTATTTAGGGTCAACAGAACATGGCAAGATGGCGGTTGACCCGGAAATGACCTTTACCGTTAAAGGTGTTTCGTCTATGACACGATCATCTTGTGCAAAACCTAGAAAATACGTAGAGATAAATTAATAATAAATACAAGTAATTAAACCATTTTCATGTTGGACATTCTTATATTGGGTGAACCAAACATTAAAATATTCCTATGTATTATATCGGGGGTCCCCTGCGTGTTTTAGTTTGTGTGGTTTGTAGTAGTATACCCTGGTCACTATACCATGCACTTTTCGAGGGGAGCATATTACTATGGTCACTGGACATTTTTAGCGCGTTAAGCATCTTTAATGTATTCCGTGATATATTCCACATTAAGCACTTTTAATTTTTAATTTTTCATTCCAGTATATTTCATATAACACATTAAGTAAAACGAATTCTGTAGATGCATGGACATTTCTTTCCGAAATTATGGTTTTGTTTACATGTAAACCAGTCTTCCTGTTGTTTCGTTGAATAAAGGAAATAATAGTTCTATTAATAACACAGACTAGACATACTGAGAGATCATTTGTGAATTATAATGTCATAATTGCATACATATATCCTGTCCATCAATCACTATGTGTCGCCTGTTACTAACGAGCAACAAATATCCGGATTTTATAAATATCTCGTTATGATAATCCTTGTGACCTAGGCTTGGGGGCAGTGGGCATGTTTTAGAGGCAGTGGGCATGTCTTGGAGGCGGTGGATATGTTTTAGAGGTAGTGGGCATGTTTTAGAGGTAGTGGGCATGTCTTGGAGGCAGTGGGAACGTTTTAGAGGCAGTGGGCATGTCTTGGAGGCATTTGGGAATGTTTTAGAGGCAGTGGGCATGTTTTAGAGGCAGTGGGCATGTCTTGGAGGCAGTGGGCATGTTTTAGAGGCAGTGGACATGTCTTACAGGATGTGTTAATTTGGAACTGTTATACAGTCTACCTAAAATGCATGTAATTTAAAACAACTGTAATAAACACGTTATATATCTATTTTATAGAAAGCATTGTTCACTGTACCGCCTTCCCATACTTGCATTGTAGACTCATTTTTTTAATGTAAAAAAAATAAAGTTTATTGTTGCACCTCGAGCACTATTTAATTGATTGGTTGTCCATTATTAATATAATAATTATGATATACTTATTATAACATTAATGCCATCATCATCATAATTATCCTCATTATTATTATTATTATTAGATGATGATGATGATTATTATTATTACCATCATCATCATCATCATCATTATTCTTATTATTACTATTATTATTACTATTATTATTATTAAAATACATGTAGGTTAATCATTATCAAATCAGATTAAACACATGTTTTAGAAGTGGTTGGAATTAAATAAATAATGTCAAATTTTGAACGAGATCTAGAAAAAGCTCAAAATATAGTATTTATGTTTTGTTCTGTATTCTTCCCTAGAGAGGAGGAAATATATTCAAGTATGTACACTGTACATATTATACACTATCTATCGACAAACTGGAATGATGGTTGTACCCTACGCACAATGGTGACCTTCTCTTGATATTTACATACTAATAGTTGTAGGAAAGTAGTATTATGGCCGGATATGCCAAAACTGTCACATTCCACTGGTCCAAAATCGGAACTGCCTATGCTGGAGTCACTCGGAACTAGCCAGAAGACTGTCGATTGGGTAAAAATCATGACTCAGCAGATCTACAACTAAGAATACGTCCGAAATTGGATTAACTTTTAAGAAAAATTACAATAAAATCATTAAAAAATATAAAATAGTATAATACGTGATTACTCGTGCAAAACCCTAAATGTGCAATGATGTACTTTAAAAACGACTTTTTTGTTTACATTAGCACTAGAGGCTATATGTGTGCACGATACTGACTCGACATCCATCATGTATCTAGGCAACGCATGGCCTGACAGGGACTCGCGTTGAAGTAGCAGTCAACAGGAAACAGGAAATATTCAGAAACAATAATCACCTGATAACTAACATTATCTCTTATAATATAATAATAATAATAATAATAATAAGTCCAATTGTCACTCAACTAGATGATCAAAGCGCTATCATATGTATCCTGCTGAAAGAAACAACCATTGTCTAGTTAATGGCCGACAAATTATGTCAAGTAGGTAATATTAATGTGTTTCAGAGGATGTCATATATAAAACATCGAATAATTGATTGAGGAGTCATTGATTCTTGTAAAAGAAGTATGTCTAAGTATTTTTTTAAAAAAGCATCAGCTAACAGCTATAGGGTGGTAATTATAAACGTTTATAGCATAATCTAGCATCGTATGACTATATAATGGCCACGGAACCATGTTGAACGACTGCTTTTCGGAATGGTCATTCTGCAACATATTTGTCGTATGTCAATCATCTATTACCAGATGTCAATCACAGACGATAACGGACGTGCTAGCTTCAACAATCGGGGCAAATTGATAGATTGTAAAAACAAATCTAGGTTCGGCCCGGATCGATCTCATTCCAATTGGTTTTCCGGTTTATGAGGAGAGCAATGCAGCGAAATGGTGACTGCCTACTCGAGCGGGGATACTGCTAATAGCTGGCCTAACTAGAATCCCTAGCACTGCCACAGAGCTCGAACATTTGATGGAGTTGTATTCTGAAGACACCCAAGCAGAAAGGGTCAGGGTCGAATTCAGAAGGAACATTTGTTAAAGAAGTTCACAGCTGAATCGGCATTCAGTTCACAGATGCTTTCTAAGAATAGCAGATAATAACCTCTAGAATAATCTATGTATACAGGCATCTTGTACAACTCAATTTCTGATTTAGTCTATGGACATCTTCTCCATGCCTCATGCGATTTTACTAATTTAATTTGAGGCATGATTGACTTATACTCATCCTGCCACTGTAAGGTTGGGCTATTTTACAGAACGAGCTCTCTTTCGTCATGGTCGATAGAGCTACACTCATATGTTATCTCGTCATCTGTCGTATACGTTTTCATAAATGTCAAAACAGCTTTTAGGCAAATTAGATGAAATGCCACACCAGATAGCGACAATATATCATTGTTGGAATCCTTATGACCCCTTGATAGGGTCAACAAATCATTGATTCAGTCCCGCTGCCCAAACAAAGACGTCCCCTCTTTGCTCTTCTTTCCCTGTTGTACACCATTCTAACCATACAATACAACTCCTTAGTCTTCGCAACTTTTTTCATCCTTCGGTGAGTTTCAGATATCAAGTTTGGGGTAGGAAGGCTATACATAATATGTGAATTAAGAAGTGTGAGCGGAACCGGATCATGATCTATATGAGTGTTCAAACCTGTATGTCCAACTAGATCTTCAATTCCTACATTGTCAAAGAATTTATATAGTTATATCAAAATGATCATGGTTATTTCACCCATGACTTAACAATTCATACTGCTTAATCTTCGTAGAAGCAATCAACTTGCGTTAAAGTAAAATTTGACTGTTGCACTTTGGTAATTTTGTAAAATATCACTGTTGATCCATGATCGTGAATTGTTATTTTGAAGCATCGTTTGTGTTCTTTCAAACAAGGCCAAGTACGAAAGATTTATGATTCAATCCATTACAGCAGAGATTGTGTCCTTTTTCTAACATCAATCTATGAAAATCCTAATGAATTAAGCATGAGTCACGATTAACAAGCTTCAAACCACTATGGGAGATTACATCTACATGTACATTAACCTTACATATACACACAGGCCCAACAGATCACTCCGATTGTACTGTGTTTAGTATTAGTCAGTTTAGCAATAATGCTACCAAGTTTTCCCTCGTCAAAAGTGAATTATCTGAGATTGCAAAGCATCATTTAACCCGTTACCTATTATAGTGTCCTGGCTACGTAAAGCCTGGCGACGTCATAGGGCTTGCCTCCTACGGTGTTTCTGTAGCTGCGTCAAATTAAGCACTCGCACACGTATTACAGAATAAATAACAGCGCTCTAGCAGTTACTCCAAATTTGTATATGCAAATACAAAAGGGCATGCATTTGAAACACGTGTGGTCAACTGATCTATCATCAGTTACTAGGCCTTAACGGAGGTGAAAAATTCAACTGATCTATCAGTCACTGGGTTTAAGGGGGGTGAAATAAACAACTAATCTATCAGTCATTGGGCCTTAAAGGGTTAATAAATTAATAATTAATAAATGATGTAATAAATAAAATATATATGATTAACTTAAATTGGTCTAACCGTTTAATCACACCGTTGCGAACACTACAAATTCTGTTCTACAAACATGTTATTCGTCGGACATATTCAAGCCGAAGAGGGTCTTCATTATCTATGAAAGCCACATAACCAGAATGAATGCATAGACGATGAAACTGCATGGGATCTTAGACGACACTCAGACATCACGAGTATTCTTGACCTCCGGTGCTATTGGTAATGAAATCTTGTTGGTCAGGCAAGAATTTATCAATGAGAAAGTGCACTGGAAAGAAAGAGCTATCGTTAATATCTGTTGCATTATTTCAAGTGGAGGGCCATCTAGAAATTTAACCAATCATCAGAGAGAGAGAGAGTATGTCCCGGAGCAAACTGTTTTCCTTAGATACAGAAATCCTATTAACCAAAACATGATGCTTTAAACCATTACAATCGGTCAAGTTCGCCCATAAACAGTTATAAACCCAATTGATCTATTTATTGGCTTATTCCAATTCGCGGCACTGTGTAGAAGCATTAAGGGATCATAAACGATCATGATGTTGTGAAGGCGTTTTACAAGATGAAAATTGCTGGAAGGCAGAAATGGCTGTCTCGTCTTAGACGACGGGATTGCATGAACAGTTCGACGTTGGGTTTTCATGAGAATAATGTACGCGTAATTCTCGGTATAACGCAGCAATAGCTCAACGGACTAGTTTGGCGTTCCATGCACCAATTTGTCCAAAGTTGTTCTACTAACAACCGGATGTACGTCTGGCGACTTTTATCTCGGTTTACACGAAAACCTATATAACCCCTTCGCTGCTCCTTCATACAAATATAACCGATTTCCTCTTTAGTGAGTGCAATTATGGTCTCCCTGTTATCTTTGTTACGTGGACGCCGAACGATGTCTCCGAAAGACTATATATTTTGAATATTTCTAGATTTTTGTACTATAAATAAGGATGTTGGCACTGATGGTTCACTTATAGAACTCTATGACGATATTGGTCTATACTATTACCACCGTCAAGCCAAATGCGTTTAGTATATTCAGATACGGCTTAGATAGTATGTCATGCACTTTACGGAAACGTGAATATACGATACCAGAGCGATTCTAAATAATATACCGCATTAATTAAGTACATGCATTGAACCACACATGCTTTGACTGTCATGTAGAAACATAAATATGACTGAGTCTTATGAATGTAAAAAGGTTTGCTAGCAAAGTTCTAATGTATTTCTATCCAATATATCAAAGTAAGATTACGAAAAATATTTAAATATTTCTGGAGCGGGTTTTTCCCTAAGTTGGCTTGTAATTTTCTAGTGTGAATAAAATGTGTTTAAACTAAACTAAGATTACGGTAATCTTGAAGCGTAAACCTGAAGTCACAAAAAACATTCCGATCATGGAAATGTCGAAGGTCGATATTTCAAATCGAGATTCGTTAAATAACCGTCGAAAATATATTCCGCGATAAATCAATAAATCACACACACACACACACACACACACACACACACACACACACACACACACACACACACACACACACACACACACACACAAACACACACACACACCTCTCTTTCTCTCTCTCTCTCTATCTCCTATCATTCGTTTTATTTTATCATCGACGATTTCAGAACTTAATCGTGAAACATACCTCATTATTCATGTTATTACTACATATCAGCTTAAATAATTGTCTGTGACACAAGCTAGTATTGAAATAGGTTTGCTATAGTTTCTAACTGACAGCTGATATTTTCTTTGGCTTAATTATGTAATGTATTTGATCACTATTTTCATAAAGGTATATTAAATATTACAAATTAATCTAATTATTATTCACACTGAATGATCAATGTGACGATAGCACACGTTAGGATGCTGTCTTGATATGAGAAATTCAATTGACATGAATTAAGTAAAACGCAAAACATAATAATAGATGAAGTTAAAAAAAATCTCATCATAAGGAAGTACGAAGGACCATGAATTTAGATGATGGATACATTAATACTATTATTACATCTGTTGGGTATGGCTCACAATACATGCTCCTTTGCTAATATTACTATTTGTTTTTATAGTAAATAATATAGTGTATAATCATCATTAATTGTGTACTTTACTTAAATGTAATATTTAAAATTATTGTTAATATTAGTATTAATAGTAGTAGTCGTATATAGTAGTAGTAGTAGTAGTAGTAGTAGTAATAGTAGTAGTAGTACTAGTAGTAGTATAGTCATCATCATTATTATTATTTGCATTAGTGTTGTTGTTATTATTATTATTATTATTATTGTCATCTTCATCATCATTATCATTATTCTCTAGAGTAATTATACATTTACGCCAAATGTCATGTTATGTAGTACGATGACGTTGTATTCGGTTGTTATGAATAATAATTGGACGTTCAAATAATTGGAAAAAAAGAAAATAATTAAAGAAAGCCTAGGAGAAAATGCAAAGCACGTATTTTCCCATCAGTTGCTAAGATTTCTCTCGGTTTTAATACAACTCCCAGCCTTCTAGCGACACCGATGATTCATTGTCAGTCAAACTGGCCAACTTCTTCATCAAATGATGTCACCAGAATTCATCCGTTCACAGAATAGTTCCAATAAGCTTCTGAACCAGTGTCACGTTTCCGTTCAAATTCTAATGTCCATCACGCATAATATTTTCTAAAATGTTCTAAGTAGTTTGGAAATATATTTCTAGACTGTTTGCCTTCAAACCTTTTATGTTTCAGTCGTTTGAATAACAATTATTATTAAATTATGAACATTACAATATATAGTTTGAATAACAATTATTATTAAATTATGAACATTACAATATATAGTTTGAACAACAATATTTTATGAGCTATATGTTTAGGTAAATGTATTCTAAACCAGTGTATTCAGAAACATACAGTGCATGTCAATATAAAATCAGTTTGATTTATTTTACTCCATGGATTCGTAGATCTATTATCTATTTTTACACGCATCATTTGAGATTTCTCGGCTGTTCGACATGATCTAATTTCCACTAAAAAACACCTTAGAAAAACCACGTGCGATTCTATTCAAATTAAGTTGGCCTACAACAATTGCATCCATCAACATTGTGTATGTTTTCTGTACAAACTTTCTGAATCTTCCGTCCTCATCCAACTACAATCACTTCTAGCCTTCGGGGAATCTGTATGACATTTTTTCGCTTTGTTAATTAGTAGGGTGATCTTGGTTCGATCACAAACCAGCTGTTTTTATGTGTTGATCGATGCTCTCGCTGTTCCGTTCTTGTAACAAACGGATTTCCTACATGTTGTTGTTTTTTTGCCATGAGATAGGATAAGACCATCTAATATCTTCATTGGTGTCATTTTCGGATCTTCATTAAGGAGCATTGTGTGACTGAGTTGCTACCACAAGTGTTGTTTATTACAGAAATAGAGAAATATGCGCCGTAGACAATCATTGTTAAGGTCAACATATCGTTTATTTGTGTAACCTCTTGCGAATGTCATAGGGACATATGTACATTTTTCAATACCAGGACAGTGTGTGTGTGTGTGTGTGTGTGTGTGTATGTGTATGTGTATGTGTGTGTGTGTATGTGTGTGTGAGAGAGCTAGAGATCGATCAAATATGGAGAGGGAGAGGCAAACAGATCAAGAAACAGAAAGAAACGTGGAATGAGAGAAGGAAAATACAGGTATAGGAAGTGATCACATCTCATACATAGACAGAAAAAGTAAGCGTGGAAGAGATTTCGAGCACGTATTTGTCTAAACATTAATTTACTAATGCCAGTATTATGGTTCATTCCAATGTAATCAGCTTACTTCATATATAACATCTCTGAGTGAATACATCCTTGAATGTAACATTCACCATGTGCGCATTACAAGGGTTAGCCAATTCGCCCACACGTGTTTCGAAATCATTTAATATTTAATACAATATAATTCTTAAGCGCTCGTTCATTATACCAGCAGAGAATGTAAACTGATGGGACCAGATGATTTAAACTGAACCGTGTGTATCGATTTGTTCATTAAGAACAACCAAGGGAGAGTTAACAGTATCACTTTCACCCCACAATAAATTGTACATAATTTGAATTTAGCAAAGCAGGCGAAAGGTATAATGGCCAATTAAAGCAATTTATTTGATGTAATATGGTACTACTAGAGTCTGAGTACACTTGAAATCTATCGTGAGACAGTAAAATATCGTGAACTTATTACGATTATTATTGGACATTGAATACGTTCCCGTGTTCAAACTATACCGATGACATTATCCCCAGGGAGTTTATAATGACTATTAGATAAAGCCGGTCCATTGGCCGGGATATTAAGGTAGCGTTATAAGAACGCTTTCGAGCATGAATTTATCGCAATATAAATGTGCACATTACTATTTTTATTTTTATTTTTTTTAAATTGGGATTTAGTCGCTTTCAAGATTCTTTCACTTATATCACGACTTGTCAGTTTAGGGCAGGAGGAAACCCGCAACATCCGT
>JAUTBT010002216.1:0-10221 GCA_032361225.1 Lepetodrilus schrolli
AGAGAGAGAGAGAGAGAGAGAGAGAGAGAGAGAGAGAGAGAGAGAGAGAGAGAGAGAGAGAGAGAGAGAGAGAGTACGCATTAATGCAATTACTGTAGCAACATCAAATATGTTTATTCAACGAATTCTTAAATAAACTAGAGAAACGTGACCTAGCATCTCGATTCATTTACTTTTCTGGTGTCATTATACAAATATGTCAAGGAAGCTGATAATTAAATCACTTCCTAATAGTAATAGTATACCATTGTACTACATTTTAATAGGTTTTATGAGATAATTACGGAAATAAAAAGAATTCGTCGACAGTTATTTTACGAACTAAATTTAGACCTATATGAATGTACTGTGAATTAATTGGCACCGTGGACCAATTTATTTGACAGTGCTATAATTATCTCGATAGTTGACATATCTGTACTGATGAATTCATAGTCGTTATCCTTTTACTAGGTGAAAAGTCGGGGTCAATAGAACATTGCGCGATATATACCGAGAATGGTATCAACGGTTCATGCATTGGTAGTGCAGCGAGGTAGGTCGATAATGCAGATGCATTGATAGACCAAGAAGCGCTGACGGTGGGGTATCTCGATCTAATGTATTTATAGACCTACCTGAGCCTTTTAGGGGACAAGGTTGACAGTACTGTTCTCCGGTTCCCCATCCCTTGCCAAGCATACAGCAGCAATCTTGGAATGATGTCTTTTCTGAGATCCTTGTTTGACAGTTCAGGTTTACCACGCTAGTATAACAATAACCTTGTTGAACGTCTGAAACATCGGAAAATAGTCACGTAAGGATCGTAGGTTGGGGTCTATCCCCCGGATTGGGGCCCAATTAGCGCCAACCCGATTGGCTCACGTGGTTAAGGTTAGGAAAATATTTTCGGGCCCGGGTCCGTGGAATACTCGTAGATGTCACCAGGGATGTTACTGCATTCCATGCTTAATTCCAGGCGTACATTTGTGCTGTTACCGAAGACGGTGCTGATAATGCTATTTAGAATTTTTAAATGATTACAAAAAAATTGTGTGTATTTTTTACACTTAAAAAAATTGGCATTAATTTTTGTTCAAATACTAGAGAAAACAAATTCGAAAAAGATATATTTTTTTTACCAACAACGTCTTTCACAAGGATTGGGTCAGCAGGTCATTACGTAAACCTCAATTTACGCTTTCGTGAAATGTGCACGCCAGACTTGCGTTTCATACAATGGTCGTACTGTATTCACGAATCATATGACAGTATGTCAGCTATTAAAACGTACTTAATACATGCACGAGACACTGCATTTAAGGCCACTGACCCGTATGCAACAACACGATGATTTACGTACATCAACGCTGTAAAAGTGATATACTCAAGAAAATAAATTAAGGGCCGACATATATTTTATGGGAAAGTTTCTACCAAACTTTGGAACTCGGTTTGAGGAATCTGATGCCATTCTTCTTCCAGTGCATCTGAACGTTCTTGAAGAGTACCTGGAGCCTGTAGACGTTTTATTCATCATAAAAATAACAAAGTTTATATGTTAAAAAAGGCTACTGACCCTTAATTAATCATGTTGAGTATAACACTAGGCTACTACATGTATTAAGGCAATACACTTGAGGCTATTTAGCCAGTAGTCTCTCAGCTTGGGCACCAAATGAAAATAAAGTACATAAACCCTATAATAGATGATAATAGGTTTTCATAAACTTATATGCAAAGTATGCAAACGTACGTATACCATTATACAATTTAATGTGATACATTCTCCTTCACAATATTGCACAATCTGGATAAGATTAAAACATAATAAAATGTTAAACAAAATATCTTTGAGTTCAGCACCGAGTTGTATCAAAGAGCGTACGCGTTAACATTTCCACATTTCAAAAGTCAGAAGAAAGAAAATGGCATTTACTAACACAATCACTGAGATAACAGCGATTATTTGACTTGTCAAACAATGAAACTATGTATTCAGTCCGACATCTATCAAATGCACTCCACATAAAGCATTATACAAAGTTGTTAGAAATGCACAATGCGTATCGTGGACAGAGTGACATGTGCAATATGAACTCAAAGACACATACACCCCCTATTCCAGGAAGTGAACTAACAGCGACAAGATGGATGTGGTATTTGTTGGCATGTGACGGAACAACCCCCGCACTCGCTCTGAACTTAAACTATGCATAAATAATGCAGTTTCTGTAATGTATTTCATGCGACTTTAATCAAAGGGAACTCCGTGTAATCTGGCTTATCGTCGGCGATAATACCGTGAATAATGAGACCACGACAGGGTTGTTACTTATGCCCTTGCTTATTGAATGTAACGTCTTACAAATTCTGTTTGATAGTTAAGCTTAAAATACACATGTACATATCAGGCCTCCAGATTACGAAATGTTTTGAGTACGATTTCATGCTGAAGCTCAAATTTTATATGGGGATTTGTGAACTAAACTAAATCGTACTCAAAAACGTTTCGAAATCTCGGGGCCAGATTTTTTTGAAATCTCTATGACACATGTATCTGCTAGTGAAAAAAGCGTTCTGAAAATACTTGAAGAGAGAGTAGTAATAAAGTAACAAGATGAACGATTGAAGATGAAAGAATAAATATGGAATACATAACTGAAGCATTATCAATATCCATTCATTCATCCAACAATCTATCAATTCCTATCCATTTGACCATTTACCAACATGGTTTCCACATCTACCACCCCATCCCCTCCAACCCCCCCCCCCCCACACACACACACGCCACACACACCCACATACACACACTCACACACACACACACACACACACACACACACACACACACACACATACCACCACCACCACTACCACCACCAGTATGCAATTGTATACCCATAAAATCCGGCTATTTGCAAACAATCATGAATTGTCCCAGTTTTTAGTTACTTTAATGCATGGAGCCGTATTTAAATGAAATATGTATAACATGTATTAAGTCTATAACTGAAAGAGTAAATGGCACCACACCATTGTTAATATAACGTGACCCATTGTTTTGACATCCCTGCCGGAGACAGAACTATTTTCAATTTCACTGGGTGGGTTGGGCAATAACAGGTTATATATTCCTTGATTTTGACATTTATGTGTCACTCTTTACCATTTATACATTTTCCCAGCTTGTCTGGGGTCATATAATTTGTAACAGTTGGAAGAAAAACATTATTCATACCACCAAGGTCAAAACACAATGCAAAATATGGCGACAGGATGGCCATACGCTAAGCGTAATTCCAAGAATACGAAGCCAAAATATGTTTTTATAACTATGAAATTCAAAGACTGGAAAATAGCCGATTATCTGCGTGTACACAATCTCGACTAGACTGTCCATCATCGCAGGGAGACTTTGGTCCTCTGTACGCATGCGCGCACGGAAACTCCACCCACCTTGGTGTTCGCTTGAGCACTTGGTAAAATACGCCGTGGGGAAATCATAAGAAATCGCGGTCTAGATAGCTGCCACATGTTACACCGTAGTATGTCCAGTTGAAGGGGAAGAAAGTACACTACGATATCAAAGCTCTTCGGGACCGAGTACGTACTAGGGTTGAATGTCACTCTGAGGCTGGAATCGTGTAATTGTTCCTGTACTATAGAACAAAGGGGGTGCGGATTCATTAACATTTCGGTCACAGAGAGGGTAACATATGAATTATTGCTGTAAACATAATTTAAGTTGCTGTATAAATGTAAAAAAAAAAACACCCACAAAAAAAGACTATACACAACAAAATAAATTAAGGGCCAGCAGATATTTTGTGGGGACACTTTCTACGAAATTTTGGAACTTGAATCTGGTGCTATTGTTCTTCCAATGCGTCTGCAAGTTACCGTATTGCAGAGTACCTGGAGTAGACATTATTCGTTGTTAAAATAATATAAAGCTGATTTTATATGTTCAAAAGGTCTACTGGCCCTTAATTAATTGTGTCGAGTATCTATGAACCAATAGCCTTAAGACGTTTGACCTTCATTATCAGACAAATAAGATGCAACCACGGTGGGCAAATATACAGCAGAAAGTATCCATAACGGAATTTGATATAAATACTAATAGAATACATTACATGTTCCTAAATTATGACAATGCTATCACTTTTGCTCTATCGAATGATTGTGCTTATCGCGCCATGATATGTTATCTGTTGGAAGTCTAGATCTAAACGAGAGATTACAATAGTGTATAACTCCGTTTGGTGCACTTGCATATCAGATTATAGATCTACTAAATTATTTCTGATTGATTGTTAAATGTCAAATTACAAACTTGCATCCATAATCGAATACTACTAAATTATTGCTATAACATATTCCCATTGAATACTACATAGTAATATATATCAAAGACATAATGTGTACCTTTACTATTGAAGCAATACACACTACATATGTTAATGATCATGGCTACTTTCGAATTACTTTCATAATAACGTTTGACCTCTGCAGGAAAATGTCATGGAATTCTATTGTAGAGAACGTACGTATAAGCGCCTGAAATTTAACTCAAAGTAAATGATAAGTGCACTATAAAATATTTGTACTTGGTTGTTTAGCATGAAATGGGTTAATGTTATCCTGTCAGTTCACATGCCTCAAATACAGGAAGTAAAAGAAAGACTTTCACAATTTATAAATCTGTGAAGTCTACATAAACACATGGTAACGTGATGTCGAATATATATATAAAAAAGAAATGTCATTAAAATTTCTCAAATATTCAAGTAAAAGTTTTCTGGTTTTCTGGCTTATATTTCACTTAGACGGGAAATAACCAATTTTTAAAAGACCATGACTTTTGCCTTTAGGAAATTATATATAGACGGTTATGGAGTAATATGACGAAAACAGCTAACATCAGCAGTCTGACGATATATATGCTTCATCCATACATAAATGGGTACTTGCCTGAATCAGCGCTCTATATACAATGCAATTTAGGTGTGTTTGTGTGTGTGTGTGTGTGTGTGTGTGTGTGTGTGTTTGTGTATGTGGGTCTCTCTCTCTCTCGCGCGCGCTCTCTCTCTCTCTCTCTCTCTCTCTCTCTCTCTCTCTCTCTCTCTCTCTGTGTGTGTGTGTGTGTGGACTACTGGTATATACGGATACATGATTTCGTAAACTGTTATACACTTTACACAACATCTCTTGATTTATAGTGTCTCATGATTCCATTATATTAAACATTTATTGTCCAAAAATGACAAGTGAGTGGATAAAAGCAACACAGCTTACGAGACACGTTCTCTATAAAATACAAAGTAAATAATTAATATATTAATATTATCTTTTTCTCTTTCGAAGGACACTTTGCTGGACAGCGTTGTTCCACCGTTCTGACCAATTAAAGTATCATAATACAAGTATATACAATAGTTGGAACTGCTAAATGAACACATTACGTACAGTATAATTATTACATGCATAGCTCAATTGCGTCGAGCAATAGACCTTAAGCGAAAGGGTTAACCGCCGTATAGAGAAATACGGATGTCGAGTTACTCGGAGGGCAATGTTCTACTTAATCAAATTTAAATGTATCCCGTCATGAAAATTTATTTTACCGCAAAATTAATATATGAACAAGATCTCAATGCGTCCATTACAAATTTGAACTTACACTACCAGGAAATATGGAACGTTTTTACTGGATGTGAACAAGTTCTCTAATGATCGTAAGCACTTAATTATAACTAGTTTAAAATTAAATAACATTTTTTTGTGTGTGTTTGAGCAGGTATGGTTGAAAGTACAAATTAGTTGAGCAAGAACGTTCCTAACTGACCAATCGTGAAGCCACACCCCCTTGAAATGTTCATCAAGCTTTGCAGCGCGTCAGATATAGGATGTCGTCGATCTAGGATTTATTTGATGACATTTCTGCATGAACTTATAGTTTTACGTGACTACGAAGTAGTTACCTGCATTAATATTACGTTGCTAAGACATGTTTTTCTGACATTTATAGCATGGGAAGTCGAGTCACGTCCAACTTTAAGAATAGCTGTATTATGATTGGATGACGGGTACTGCCACTAACTGGAGACGGACAGCTGACGATATGTTAATTATGCTTCTTTATCCATATTGTGGGTAGCAAACGATCGAGATCTCTTTGGCGTTTATTAATAAAGTGTTAATCTTTATATACTTTTTTACATTGGGGTTTAGGCCGCTTTCAAGGTTTTTTTCACGTATATCACGGCTTGTCAGTTTTGGGGCAGGAGGAAACCCATAACATCCGTAGGGGTGAATATTGCAGCAAACCGGCGAGCACCGGCTGGTACTGACACATCAAGGAAGAAACCTGCATTGCCACTCTACAGACAGCGCATCATATCATGATCACGTCAGAAAGGTAACCTTCGCGAAGATTGATGCCGGGCTCCCGGGATGGGATTTGAACCCGAGGCCCAAACGTTCTACCAGTGCGTTATCACTCGCCCCGTTTCTAATGATAAAGTATACGCACCTGTACAGCTTGATCGGTCCTGGCTAGGTTCAAAACCTCTGTCACACGTACAGAAGTAGCTCCCTTCTGTGTTTGTGCATACTCCATTTTCACAGATTCTTGGAATTGTTCTGCATTCATCGATATCTGAAATAATGAACAAAATACTTAATCTCAAATTCAGATCAAATGCAGAACTTAATGCAAATGTAATTACAATTGAAATAGTGGTAAATGAAGGTTAGTAAAATGCTCTATCAACAGAGTATCGAATTTCCCTTTTCTTCATAGATCCTTAGTAAACGTAATCATGCACGTGACTTAGCCTGAGCAACTTAATTTTGGGACCAAGCGCCGATAGATATTGTTATATAAATACACGCTGCTGAAGACGAAAGTATTGGCGATACCAATGGTAAATTAGTTTGCATCAAAATGGTAACATTAGACGGAGAATACATCTTTCGTCCATCGATTTTAGTTTTTAGTGTTCTTAAATCGGGGTTTAGAGCCGCTTTCAAGATTCTTTCACATATCACAGCTTGTCAGTATAGGGCAGGAGGAAACCCGCGACATCCGTAGTGCTGAATTTTGCAGTAGACCTGCGAGCACCGGCTGTTACTGAGACTAAGGAAGATAACTGCATTGCGACTCTACAGACAGAGCATTCAACCAATATCGCGTCAGAAAGCTAACCTTCGTGAACATTGATGCCGGTGATTTCGGGCTGGCCGGGGGAGTGTTTTGGGACCAGCCCGAAAACACCCTAGAGTGAGCTTCCTAATGGCCCTGTCATGAGAAACGCACGGAAAATATTGGATACGCTGGCGATCTCACCACCCAGAACACATGGATAACGAGTGCCTAGCGTTCATCAGCGCATGAGTAGCGCATGAGTAGCGCTTGTCGACTGAAGAACGCATATTATCAACGTTAGCTATGCGTCGAATGCGTACCTGGTCGTCAAACGCGTTAGAGTGTCGTTCATCAATGCGTTGGGGGACGCTAGAGGAAGAACGCTAAGGGAACGCTAGCCTTCCATCCAGCGCGTGGCCAGCGTCTGCCAGCTATTTGGTAAGGATTCCCTAGCGCGTACGACGACTGACTAACGACCACCCAGCGCTCAGCTATCGTGTGCCTTTACACGCTGGTGTGCGTTGAAAGTTTTGTGCATGTTCAAAACTCTCGACGTTCACCGACAATCAGCAACGATTGCATAACGCGTTTGGAGATGGTGTAGCGATGGTCCAGCGATGGTCAGCGTTCGCCAGCATTTAGCCGATTTTACCATGCGTAACGCGTGCGTTTGCGCTGATCGCCAAGGTGTGACAGGGCCATTAGGGAGTGTTTTGGGGCTACACCGGGCCCTCCGGCGCGGGAGTTGAACGCGGGGAATTTAGCTCCGAAGTCCAACGTTCTACCATTGCGCTATTACCCGCCCCTTTTCAGTTATTAATACACTATCAGGTCAGGACATTGCATAATTATATCTATTTTTTAAATGGAATTATTGCTTTTCTATTAAAAAGCTATAGTGGAAAATTGTCTATGCCACTAAAACTAGAAACACGTGATCATATGATATGATATCATATCATATGAAATATTGCTGACAGTGGTGTTGACGGAGGATGGACTGTGTACCTTCGCAGACTTTGGTGATAGGGTTTTGTGTCTGTCCATCCCGACACGAACATCTGTAGGACCCCAGAGTGTTCACACAGCTGCCGCCTACACATAGGCCTGGAATAGCCTTGCATTCATCAACATCTGAAACATGACCGCTAATTAGATGAAGGAACATAAATACATGTTTTGCTAAGTAGGGGTAATTTACATATGTTCTTTTACCCGGCGTTGCCTACTCCAACATACATAGTTATTTACATTGGTTCCGTACTGAACGCACGAACGCGGAGCTCGCGCCTTGCACTTTGTTTGTATTCATAATAATATTACTAGTAATAATAATAACAGTATTGCTAGTAAAATAATACCCTAGTAATACACGCTATTGAATAACTATATAGACATACTATTGTAACGGTCATTGCAATGCAGACATTTGA
Organism: Lepetodrilus schrolli; assembly: GCA_032361225.1. Taxonomy (NCBI): domain Eukaryota; kingdom Metazoa; phylum Mollusca; class Gastropoda; order Lepetellida; family Lepetodrilidae; genus Lepetodrilus; species Lepetodrilus schrolli. The sequence continues at coordinate 8,569 of JAUTBT010002216.1, forward strand.
TAGTCTCCTTATTTAGTGTACAAATCGATATCCAATATCTATATCATTAATATTATCATTCACATTGACCATCTCATCTTACTGGGTACCCATTACCTACTGGGTGGACGGAGTAATTTTCGAGGTGTTTGTTGCCTAAGGTTGTGGCTTTACATCAACTAACGTTGAGTCGTATGTTCTCGTGCAATACACAGATACCACGTGCCACCACCAGAGGTAGGTACCAAGTCATCAACACCTTCCTTATGTCTCATTCACGTACTTTATTTTAAAAATATATTTTATTTGTATTTTTATTATTTTATTTTCATTCGCGTACCTATACACGCATCCCGCCGTGGGTTGGGGATGTAGCCGCGTCTGCACGGGGTTGTGGACGACGGGCACTGCTCACAGGGACTTCCCCAGGCCTTGCCAATAGTGGAACAACACAGTGTCTTGGTGCATACCACCCCCGTCAGTTGTCCGCGGCACATGTTGTCGGCGATCTGAGTGAAACAAGGACCTGTTCTGTAATCTGAAAAGCCATTAAAGTCATTATTAAATGCCTGTAAAATCATACCCACAAAAAAAAGAAGATATATAACGTCAACTGGAATATTAACGACATAACGACCCTGCGTCTCACGAAAGGCCGTACCGGTAATCATGACGTAAATGGATGTTTACGTCATTTCCTGCTATAGTAAAAGCATGGCGTACGCCCTGATTTACGCCCGGATTACAGTACGACCCTTTTCCAAAACACAGGCAGATATCGATCTTATACGAGTAACTAGGCCCAACGATTACGAAATTTCTTTGAGTACGATTTCATGCTCAACTCAAAGTTGGTTTCACAAATTCGTATTATAAAATTTGAACATACGCACGAAATGGTAATAAAAACGTTTCATAATCTCGGGCCAGGAGCCCGGAATCCGGAACCCCATCGGCATTAATTCACTAGCCAAGCCCGATCCTGTTTAACTTACAACCCAAGCGATATCCGAGGTCTTTTCTTTTTACCTGTTTGGCACTGATTCCCAGTATATCCATAGGGGCAGGAACATTTCTGGCCGACGCACCTTCCACCATTTACACAAGGCTGAGTGCAACCTATAAGACATGGACAGGAAGCTGACATACCTATTCACTTATTTACAAAAGCAGTCTGTGTCACACCTTGTTCTCACCCAAATACTCCTATTCAAAATATCCCCCTAGAGCACGTAAGCAAGTCTAGATTACTGGAGAACAAGGTAAAGAATTTCAGCGGCTCCTTTAATATAAATATAATACAATCAATATAATTTATTTTTAAACTATTTACTTTCACCCTCTGAGAATATGGATAGTCTATTACAAAAGGACTACTAGCTCTGCGAATTTGTCCTGGTACATGGAAACACTTGTGCTATAATAGTATACATCTACTTATTATTACTATTATTATTATTATTATTAAATATGTATTAAATATTTATTACTGAATGCCATTATCTGTATAATTTTGTCAGGATGGGGAAAATACCCATTGATTTTGGAAAAACTATTAATCCATCTTCAAAGAAATCACGTGGAGTAAATATTCGACTAATATACTACTCACAATTTGATAGGGATCATATGATTAGAATGTAGTAAATTCATCGTATATGTTTGAAAACATAA
>JAUTBT010002217.1:0-10220 GCA_032361225.1 Lepetodrilus schrolli
TAGGGAGGTGTCTATAGGGAGGTGTCAATAGGGAGGTGTCTATAGGGAGGTGTCAATAGGGAAGTGTCTATAGTGAGGTGTCAATAGGGAGGTGTCAATAGTGAGGTGTCTATAGGGAAGTGTCTATAGGGAGGTGTCTATAGGGAGGTGTCAATTGGGAGGTGTCAATGGGGAGGTGTCTATAGGGAGGTGTCAATGGGGAGGTGTCTATAGGGAGGTGTCTATAGGGAAGTGTGGGAGGTGTCTATAGGGAGGTGTCTATAGTGAGGTGTCCATAGGGTGGTGTCTATAGGGAACCAGAAGGTACCACATAGATGGATGTACTGTAAAACTGGAATCAGCATCTAGGACTGAGCATCTAGGACGTTAATTAGATGACAATACATTGTTTCATTTGCTTGGTTTGTAGTTACAATACACTAAACTGTGGGCTCATTTAATCATGGTCTAATATAGTCGGCAAATGCATTGAAATGGCACATGTAACGTTATGATGTCACTTCCGTTACAAGTAAAAACCGGGCAACTACTAATTCGAGTAAAATCAGGAATATGAAAAGATAAACAATTTAATGCAATCAGCAAGTCTATTTATAAGTTCTTCAGTAATAAATACTACTAGTACTTCTGATTGGCACTAATCTGATCACTGGAGACATAAATAGACAGGACTAATTACTGTGGAACACTTCGGTGACCACTGCACATGTGATTTTAGCATATTAGCCTGTGAGTAGGATCCCAGGTTGGTAAACTTGTTAAGTGACAACAACAACAACAAAAAGTCATTTGGACATGAATTTTACAAAGCGTGAATATATATTTTCTCTTATATTGTACAAAATCGTGAAAATTGTGAGGCGCTAAATAAAATCATTTTACAGTTAATACATATAGTACCAGATATTAATGGGTATCTATAGCCATAGATGGATGCCCGTTACCCATAAGGTACCAGTCATAAATTGGCGTGTGAGTTATTGTTATTTGTTGCAGCGGTAATCTTTCACCCATATTCTATGATTCATATATTGGTACTACTAGTCATAAATTAATACTGACAAGCCTTAGTCATAGATACCCATTGATTAAAGTCATAAATGGGTACCCATGGTACCCATAAAGTACCCATGGTACCATGTGATCGTCCACATACTGATACTTAGTCATCAGCTTGTGGTGTAGGTTCCCCATGGAATCAAGAGACCAGCAAGCGTCCACTACTCTGATAATATAATATAATGTCAAAGTGAATCATGAACAAGTAGCCACAGGCTAGATCAGAACACAACAAACAATTAGCGACCGACCTGATGCAACTCAGGAAATGTCAAACTTGCACTCACACCTGCAAAGTCCTTCGAGATGGTCTGATCTTTGGTCGGCCATTACCACCAGGCAAATCCGCGTCACACGTCAGGCTTAGGAATCATCGATCAGACCGTGGCGATGCAGCCATCACACATAATGCATGGTGCCGAGACCGTGGTCAAAATGTAATTATGTAATGACGTAACTGTACAGCCACATGCGTCATTAGGAACATGATTACAAATAATTATGTAATGATATCTAATGTTGAAATGACATTTTTTTTATAATATGCAATGCCATACGTTTGTATTCTATGTAATAATGTAATGACAATTTTTTCTGTACTTTACTATTTCAGTGAAAGACTGATTTTTTTTACAATCTGAGAAAAGTGATATCACCACCAGAATATCATGATAATCACTGCAGTGACAAGAACACCGTCCGGTACTACTGAACCTGCCGTGAGCCACAATGCCGGCTGGCACTTTCGTTAGTTCATCGTTCAATTATTTTATCAATTTGACACAGCACGTTTACAGAACAATTACAATGTACCAGAGTTTTATCACTTCATGTTTGTTGATTCATTGAATATCTTATGTTTTGACTTCTATTTGTTGACTACTGAAGGCTATCAAGTCGTTAGGGTTGCCATTTAATTGAAAAACATTTGACGATGTATTAATTCATGTTAACATACTACCTGTGAGTATTTGTAATATTAATATATTAAATTATTTTTGGATAAATTAATTTCCAATTGACAAATAAAGATTTGTCGTAGTCTAGGAATTATCATTTCTATTGCAGTGATGATTGTTATTATTCCCAATTTTTCAATTTAGGAACTGTCTTTGAGTCTTACTAGTTAATGGGTTAAAGCCATAAATTAGAGTTTAAAATGCAAAGTACATGCACTTACATACATTTTTTTAATGTTTTTTTTAAATTGGGGTTTAGAGTCGCTTTCAAAATTATTTCACTTATATCATGACTTGTCAGTTTAGGGCAGGAGGAAACCCGCAGCATTCATAGCGCTGAATGTTGCAGTAAACCTGCGAGCATCTGCTGGTACTGACAAGACCAAGCATGATAACTGCATTGCCACTCTACAGACATTGCATCCTGTCAAAGAGGACTTACATACATACATATCTTTTCATGCTGTAGGAGAGGTAAAATTCCATTGCAGTTAAACCGAAAAGCCCGAATAATCAGTTGGTAATGTACTGAAATATCTAAATGTTCTATAGTCTAATAGACTAAGTGGGATAACTCTAATCATTGAACATGGTCAAAATAACCTTTCACAACCATTGGCACCGATAAAGCTACATAACTATAAATATTTTAAAATATGAAAATATGAAAATATTGAAAACCAGTGGGATATACGGAAAATGTAGCTGGTTACCCAATACACTTGTGCAGACACATTAAATGTACATACTTTCATGTAAAAATATGTTTGACCATGAAATATGTAAACAAACCAGTGATTGTATACATTTAACAAAGTAATAATTACATTGCAATGTGATAAAGACATAAGTGTAAATTCTACATAATCCAGTACTATTACTGGGCAGAATAGTATGTCTGCTAGATAAACAATTGTGTAAAATCCTTGAACACCTTGCATTTTTTCAATCTACTTTTCTAACATTGAAAATGCAATTTACATTCATTGTCCTTGAAACAGGCATGTGAAGCACGTGAAAAATGCAGCCACTTGAATGATTAAACCACCTGACATGCTAGATGTCTGAATTGGTTTGCACTGTGCATCTGTCACTGTACTGCTTTGTTGTAGTGATAACGACTCACACTCGGAATTCCTCTTGCAAACAGACGGCTACTTAAAATAGTTGTCTCCCCTGAGTCACAGGAACTCAGGAACAGACTATAAGCTGATTATTAGCAGACTTTAAGTAGATAATAGTAGCAGCCAGCACCAGTCTGAGACACCAGTCTGAGACACACCAGTCTGAGACACACCAGTCTGAGACACCAGTCTGAGACACGGTTGTACACAAGCTAGAGATCTAGAGAAGAACAATAGTCTCAGAGGTTGATTTGTTGAAATATGTTTTAGAACCGATTTCAAGATTATTTCACTCACGGCTTGTTTGTTTCATGTGAACATGCCCTGCTTGTACTGGGCTGGGTTTCAGAGGGTGAGAGTAAATCATTTGAATATCAATTCTACTGAGGTTGGTTTGTTAAATTGGGGGATTAAAACGTATTTCAAGATTATTTCACTCATATCACGGCTTGTTTGTTTTGTGTCTATGTGCCCTGTTTGTACTGGGCTGTGTTTCAGAGGGTGAAAGTAAATCATTTGTATATCTGCTACTGAGGTTGGTTTGTTGAATTGGTGTTTAGAGTCACATTAATGATTGTTTCACTCATATCACGGCTTGCTTGTTTTGTGTGTATGTGCCCTGCTTGCATTCGACCGGGTCACACAGGCTGCATTTGAAAGGTAATCATTTGCATATACAGTGAACCCTTGGTATACCGCTAGTTTAAGTATCAATTTTTCTGATGGGTACCATATTAAATGCACCACTGGAAAACTTTACCCTCTAAATTCCCATCAAATACCCTCAAAATTCCCATCAAATACCCTCAAAATTCCCCCAAAACTGTCACCAGAAAAACATAGAATTAGGCAAAGGTCACAAAGTGCTGTAGGGAAACACACTCAAAATTTGGTCAACTATTCTTGTAAGATGTTAACCAACAAGTGGCTGTCCTTTGGTGCCTTATTTGCAGAGGATGACGTACATAGGTACTCTATTTACTCTGAATTTTGGTGATTACAACCAGCGATGACCACCCTTGAACTTCTCCAAGTTGTAGCCATCTAGTAATCAAAATACTGCTCAATAGGGCACCTGCAATAGCCACCAGCTGTAAAATGGTTAATACTAGTTCATTCCAGTATTAGGCAACACACCCAACCTTATGTCATACTGTCTTAACCCTCTCCAAGCTGGAGGCAACTGGAGATGCCCCAAAGAGCCCTGCCTGTGCCTAATCCAGCAGGAAGAGGGTTAATAATGTCTGTATATAGCTCATACCACTGAGCATACATGAAACAGAGGATCATGCCGATCCTGGGATTCGAACCCGAGTTGCTGGATTGTGAGTCCAACGCTCTACCGAATGAGCCAAAGGGGTAACCCCGCTGGCCGAGACCAGTAGGAGCTTCTTATATCACACCCGGCTACATAAGTACACAGATATTCGATCCTAGTAACTTGTACTGGGTATACAAATATACGTCAGACTACCGCTCTGACCAGGCTGAATCGTCGTATGGACAGTGGCGTCGCACTCCGCGAAATCATCCAAACTATCACCTTTGCACCAAAGTCAAAAGGTCGTATCCCTTTGACTTGCAAAGTACAACTATAGTAGACCATGCAATTGACTACCAACACTACATCATATCAATCAAACAATTGTTATTATTATTATAAATATAACCAGGTTGCATCACCCGGGCTACAGTATATATATATATATATATACGGTATGCCATACTAAATGAATCCTTATAATGCACGCACATCAACAGGTGATTGACGAGTTTGACATGCCTGGACACTCAAGGGCAGCAGTAGCGTCAATGCGAGCCCGACAACGTCGCCTTCATGAGCTGGGCGACCCCACAGCAGACGACTTCCTGTTACAAGACCCCAGAGATGACCTTGTGTACATGTCCACTCAGAACTACGACGACAACACCATCAATCCCTGTCTGGAATCCACGTACAGGTGAGGGCTGGTGTATGGGGAGTTGCTGCATGCTGCTGTAACTCAGTCAAATGACATCGTTCTGTAAAGATACTTACAGATAGTGGTGACAACTGATGTTCTTTAATCACAACTGAAACTATGTGGAAATGATAAATGCTATTGTCCGGATCCATGCGATATTAACAGTTGTCTCTACTCGTGTGTTCATAATAACCAGGGTTACTTATCTCCGCGTCGCTACAGGTTCATCAGACATGTGCTGCGAGAGCTGCAGAGGATCAGACAGGATGTTCAGCCCATGCAGATGTACGTGTTTGTAGGAGGAGAGGTACAGGAAGCGTTTGTCAACTCCTCCTCGTGTCGGAGTAGGAGGCTGGACAGGACGGGAGTCAGGGCGTTCTTCGCCCAGCAGGTGTCTCAGATTGCCACGGACCTGGGCATCCAGTTGTCTGGCTGGGCTGACGGACTTGTGGACACTCGCGGTCAACCCATGAACCTTCTCCAGAACGTGCGTCAGGCTCTGGTCTGGAACAACGCCGTAAAAAACCCCGAAAATATGGGATTGGCGTACAGACTAGCGAATGCGGGATATGAGGTTATTGAATGTTATGTTATCTCCATTATTAGTCAATGATTGTCACCTATGTATGTAATGCCATATAACGCACTGAGGACACACTGAAGACAGCTGTTATGGTCTCATATTGAATCATGAGGTTGTATGCAAGGCTCCAGAGTATGGTAGTATATTTATAACTGATACTTGATAACGTTAACATGTTGTCCAATGCTTGCCGTCTGCAGGTCGTGCTGGCCCACGCCACCCACCTGTACCTGGACCACCCACACGAGCCCGACCCCGAGGAGAGAGGCTTGTCCTGGGCCACCAGGTACACAGACGCCAGGAAGGTGCTGGGATACTCTCCTTCCGACGTCTACAGCAACGTGGACGTCACTGTGCACGGGGAGCCGGTCACGATGCAGGAGTTCTGTGCTCACGGCCCGGACACGTGTGTACCCTTGCAGAACCCCCAGAACATCATAGGTACGTGACAGAATCCTCAGAACATCATAGGTAGGTAAGTATTACCATTGACTATGACACCAAGTGATTGTAGAAGCTATGAATTGTACTATTATTTCTATATATTAGTGACGTGTACATAGCTATGAACTAGCTAGGTATGCACTAGCTATAGTATTTTGTTTCTACAAATGTCTGGTTCCTGGCGTACTTGGGCTGCCAGAGTGTAATGATCTCGTAGTGGATGTGAGATCTTCATGACAGGCTGCCCTACTCAAAGGTGTGTTCAATCTCACACATTATTTGAGTTTGAGCATGGAATCCTCCTAAAAATGTTTCGTAACTTTAGGTATTCAGGCTTTAGTTCTGGGTGTAACTTCAGATATTTCGGCCTTAGTTCTGGGTGTAACTTCAGGTATTCAGGCCGCGATGTGGAGTGAACTGACGAGGACATTGGACCAACAACACGGTCTACTGTTTCCAAGACTACTGGCTGTGGCTGAGCGGGCTTGGCACACCGCAGCATGGGAAAATATCACTGAGGTCAGCGCTAGAAACTTGTCACGTGCAGAAGACTGGAACAGATTTGCGAACACACTTGGTTACAAAGAGTTATCTTTCTTAGATAGACTGGGCATCGGCTACAGAGTTCCTCCACCAGGGGCAAGGTGAGTGTAGCAATGCGCTATGTACTGCAGTAGACTTTTACATGCTTAAGCCAACGCTTCAAAAGTTCGATAGTTGATATATAATGTGCGACACAAATGTTTCAGAGTTCAAGGTCGCAGGTGGACCGTCAACACAGAGTTTCCTGACCTTGTTGTAGAGGTCAGTTTTAATGGCGGGGCCACGTGGAGTGCCATGGAATCTCGCGTGATCGTGGCTCCCGGTGGCAGTGTGACGAGGTTTAGAACGAGGTAAGACGAGAGTGAAGTACCTTACAGATACTGAAAACAAAATACAAATAGTAAGCCATGCAACACATATTAAAGAAAGACTGACTTTCAATAGGATGTAGGCCTACACTTTATATAAGTATACCAATATGTGCATAAAGGGCATACATGTGTATATATGAGTGACATTCCTCGATATGTATGTTTCCAGGTCTTCACAGGGTCAGAGGTACAGCCGTGTGGTGTCAGCCAGCAGCCATCCATGTACGTCTGTGATAACATGGGCCATGACACTGCTGATGGCGTCGGTGTTCAATCAGTATTCGTAACGTCAAACCCACCTCCGAAAATGTTCTTTTATCCTGGGAAGAGAAAGCGAACATAACGAAAATGGAATCTGCACGTTTGTCATTAAAAAGTAGTTTTAACATTCTTTGAAATACATTGTCTAGATCACGTCCATCTGCGACACGAAATCCTACAAATTCCGAGTAAACATCATTAGCTTTATCATATGACATGGTGTAATGTCTCTACCAGCAAAGTGAGCTTATGATAGTATCGATAGTTGGTCAATGGCCACCATTATAACGAACCACTTCACCTCTGTGTCTTCCTATGATGTTACTTCTGTCCTCGTATATTTCTTGCCATTTTAATTGGCAGTGTAGTATATTTCAATTATATCGTACACTATTGAAATATCATTTATTAGTGTTTAATAAATATGTTGCTACTGTATACATGTAGACGCATAATTGACATGTGATCTGAGTGTATGGCGAGTCTCTCTCGTATCCTATTGTCAGCCCTAATTATATAATATTGATACATTCTTATTATTATATTGAAATGCCATTGTATGATTAACATTTATAATAATAACATGGTTCTAATCATATTGTATTATATGCAGTACAATATCATTTGAAATAAAATATGATTGAACTTGTAGACCTTTTTTGGGGGGCAATACTCCTCTATTTCTTTCTCTCTCTCTCTCTCTCTCTCTCTCTCTCTCTCTCTCTCTCAATAAATCAGAGACCCCTATTGTTATGTAGTTCTAGAGCTATCTTGGTTTTATCCAATAGGAGTGCAGCAGGAGAGCTCTTTCTAAACATATGGCACCTCTTCCGCGTGCTCTGCTCCAGTCTCACTGTGACTCACTAGTTCACTACCAGTATATCACGGAACTGAAGCATTATTGGTTTCAGGTGTAAATACGTATTACATTTCAAAATACAACTTGAATAAAAGAAATATGTCAAGTATCTTCACACTTAATAACCCCTGTACAAAAGTGCCACGTGTTGTATTGCAACTGTAGTTAAGCGTAATACAAAATGGCGAGCTTGACGCCCTTAAAGACAAGTAAATAATAATACTTTTAACATTAGATGCATATTCGTGATAGCACCTCTGTTAGTGTTTATAGCATCCACTGATGTGTCAGAAACAATCGTCACTATTATCAAGCATTGATCTACCCAAAGAACATATTGGCAAACGACCCATGTGGTGCTTTGTTCAAAGAAAGGAAGAATAATGGTGTCGTGCTTTGAACACGTTTCATATTTCACTCCCTTAACACCAATCTCTTATACGCTGTATATATATATATAGAACGCATATCTTCACTCTATGCAGTCAGTCGAAGATAGGTGAGTTTTGTTTTAAATAGCCATATCATTGTTACATATTTTACAAAGGTTTATACAAGTAAAATAGAAGAAATGTAGAACTTAATCGTAGGGAAAATACCGTAAATGCTTAATTAGAAGTCTTAATTAGAAGTCTTAATTAGAAGTCTCAGAAACTTGGGGCAAATCCTATCAATGTTTTTTTAGGATGGCATAGGCCTACCGAACAGAAATCCATAATAGCATTGTGGGAAGTGTAGTTTTTCGTGAAAATAAAATGCAAATTTGTGTAAAAAACATTGGGTAAAAAAAGTGAAGATGCCCTGGAACCTAAAACACATAATTTGTAAAGTTTCCTATAAGCTAGAAAAATAGTATTCACACTTCCTCTTACCTTCAATTAAATTAAATTTACTCATTTATCGTTAAATGAGAAAAAAAAGGCTTTCTTTTCAAATTTCAACATTGTGAAATTGGACTATAATTTCCAAATATAATGTTAAATGCGTGTACAAACATATAAAACATATCATACTACCCATACATATGATAAATGACACCACAGTGTCCCAAGAATTAATAGATTTTTCTCACATCCCATTTCTATATTAAAAAGAATGTTTTTCAAAATTAATGAAATTATTATCCTAAACTAAATTAGATTGTGCCATTTGTGGAGGTAAGTAATTACTACATATAAAAAAAACCCAGTGTCTACGCTTTCTGTGATTCTAAATTTCCTCATTTATCTGGAGAATTGTGAAAAATAGGTTTTCTTTTCTAATTTAAACATCGGTGAAATGCGACTGTAATTTTCAAATATAAAATCAAATGTGTGTGGAATGCATCCATAAAAAGGCTCATTATACTCAGATATATGATACAGTACGTTGCAGTGGCATAGGAAACATTTCAAAATTTGACAGTTACTCACCCCACGCACATTTCAAGAAGATACCAATATATATGATACTATTAAATTACAATGGAATTAAAAATAAAAAAATTATCTTCCAAGTTTGACATTAACCTACCCTACCGTACATTGTTTTAAAAATAATATAACTATTAAGTCGTCATGGCATTTCTGGAAGCAACCTTTCACGACTTGGAAAAACAGTCAACTCTTCCCTGTGCCCCAATCATGAGTTCGTATATATAGGGTGTACATTTTAAAATGTTATGTCCTATTAACAGCTAATTACCACCAAGCTCATACAAGCTGTATAAGTAACGGTCATCCTCTGTAATATGACTGCATCACTCACTTATACACATAGACGTTAAGTTCCACGTCACATTAACCGTCTACGTAACTCAGCTCAATTATTGTGTAACTACTACACGTATATGTATGTCCCAATGTTCTAAAATACGTCACAACTATGACGATACTAGCGTAGGCTACTTATTTCAACATCCTGAAGACGTCAGCAGTCTTCTTATGAAACGTTGATATATATATATATATACACACACACACACACGCACACACACACACACACACACACACACACACACACACACACACACACACACACAAAATTTGACATGATTTTATGAAAAGCTACTCTT